>CM024765.1:39552951-39637964 GCA_014218235.1 Colocasia esculenta | reverse complement strand
TGAAACAAAATGTTTGTCACCTTTGATGCGAGTCAAAACACGTGATCAGGTGTAATGAACCCGGTTGCTCAGTGATAAAATGAAGTTTTCATTGCTCTGTTTGTATTTCTCTATTTTCCTGAACAATTGTTTTTTTTTTACAAGAACAGTTTTCATGAATTAGAATAGGCATGATCATGGGTGTAGAAAGATTATTCTAACATGTGTTAAAGATAAAGCTTCAAGACATAACATGTTAAACACTAAAGTTACTCATGTGCCTATAAGTGTGTTGCAACGCAATTTAAATGATTTCAGTTCTAAAGAAGAATGACATAAGCTTGTTTTGGATTGAATCTTTGAGACTAAACTGAGTGCACACTTATTTTAGTCATGATGTTTGAAATCTCCCATATAAGAATATCAAAAAACTCATTTATCCTGATACAGATCAGAATAAAAGTATGGTATGACAAGAAGATAAGATCAGGAAATAAAGATGTGAAGATGCTCCCCCTCAATATGTGAAAAGGATTAAAAAAAATGGATATGAACTTATGGGATGAAAGAAATTAAGAATTGTTGAATTTGCACAAACCAAGCTCTCTCCGAAGAGATGTGAATCTAGATTCTGAGAGAGGCTTAGTTTAACACACATTGTTTGGAGTTTACCACACGTTTATTTTAATTTATGATTCACTTTGGTACAATGATAATGGGTTCTCCGACTTATTCATTTATTACGATAATACGTCACAATAATTCTTAAAATTGGTCCAAATGATTTTTCTTGACCTAAATTTCTTGATGGGTCATTAGGGAATATTATTTAAAGTATAACTATTATTTACAAAATTTTTAGATGAGTTTACACACGTGCAATAATGATGCGTATCTTTTTAACTAGTTTGAATTATTAAATTGATAAATTTCAATTTATTTATAATTTTTAATAATAAAATTTCTGGGGTATTACAAGGTTGCACATGTAGCCCTACACGTTGAACCTCCTGTATCGCGGTTTTGTAATAAGGACTATTCGCTGCATTGAATGGTAACCCGTGTAAGACCCTCGAATTTTGTGTATTATTGTGTTGCATGTAAAGATTCATGTCGTGTATGTACGTATGTATGTATCTACGTATGTAGTATTAGTATACTTATGTGTGTATGTGTATAACTTAGGTATGAATATTGTATGTATTGTGTTGATGGTAGTGTGGGCACAAAACTATATAGATATTGCATGTGTATGTACATGATGTGCATGGGTTTCTGCATGTTTTAAGCTTCTGGCCGAAGGCCCTATTGGCGTCAACCCCTGCCGCTGAGTGGTGTCAGCGTCCACCATGAACGCCAACACTATCCCAGCGTCTAACGATGTGGACGCCACTTCTTGACCTGCATACGTTGTAGAGCCAGGAATTCCAGAAACAAGGTAGCTCACCCATTGGGGAGATGTCCCCAACGGTCTGAAACACATCTTGTCACCCCCCCCCCCCTACGTGGGAGAGAAGCCTCTCCCATATGTCTAAACCCGAATCTGCTTCCCCAACCCTCTCTTCACCCTTTTGCAAGAGAGAGAGAAGAGAAGAAACCCTAGTTCTGAACTGAGGAAAACCCCCACTTTGGAACCCAAAATCCTCAACCTGAAGATTGTTCCGGAGACCTGCTGCTTCAAGGAGGTTGCTGGATCGACGAGGAAGGCCTCCCCGACCTTGGAAGGCACTAGAGCTCGCCTAGGAACCCGGAGTCAAGCATTTTAAAGAGCTTCTTGGGACAGCCCAAGGAGAGCTTCACCGAGCCCTAGATCCTTGGTGCATTTTCCTAAAGGCAAGTACCCCATTCATAACGTCCCCGTATGTGTCTAGGTTGGTTTTACTATTTTTGTACATTTTCCCCTCGTGTCCTAGACCCTCAGATTCACCCTATCTTGAGAGCTCGGGTCTGTGTTCTGCACAGACCTGCATTGACGGCAAGTCCCTGGTCGCTAAGATCATGCTTAGCGTCCATCGACTATGATGTTGACCTGAATCAGCGGCCTGGACCGCCGCCAAGTTCATCTGGACAGAACAACAAACTGTTCTGCCCTCCTATACGATTATTTTCGATATGTTTCACGATGAGATATACTGTAAATCATTTATATGTATGTATAATGTTGAGGTGATGAAGTGGTGTGTGGATGGATGAGTGTGCATGGTGGTGAATGATAGAAGTTATTTTGTTCCATGAAATTACAAGCATGATTAGTTGTTAATCTTGTCAATCTACTGTTGCATGATTTAGGACTAGCCTGTATGCCCAAGTTTGTGAGATCATGCATGTATGGATCAGCCCTATTCTGAAATTTGAGATTTTGCCATGCTTGTGTGAATTATTCAAAGTGTGTTGGGAATAGGAATTGTGCATAAGTCATGATAAATCCTTGGTAAACCAGGCATCGCCCCATAAATTGAGGAATAAATTCTGTAGCTCTATACATGTAGGGTTCAGACAGTAGCTTGCTAAAATTGTGACTTGTGTATAATTCCATATCAACTTGAATTACGAATGGCATGAAAAATGAATGTTGATTTTCTGTAAATTCATTTTAACTTAGAAAAATCTGAAAAATTGCATGAAGGGTCCTAAACCGAAATTAGGTGTGTGAAAAATTTCAGGTCATTTGGACCAGAGCACGATGCCTTATGAAATTTTCCATGAAAAATGTGAAATGGTATGTTATTGTAAAATGAGTTGATTTTGTTTAATCCAACTTGATTAGTGGAATTACCTGCTTGTTAATGTCTGAAATCTGTAGTGTCATGTTAGGAAAATAGAGGCATGTGCATGTGAGTGAGAAAGTGAATAGAATGAGAGTGACATGTGTAAACCATGTGTAAAATCGGTAAAAATGTAAATGTGTAAATTGTGCCAAGTGTGACACTGCTTCCACAGAGGGCAGTGGAACCGTATCAGGGAAAAGTCCCCTGAGAAAGTTCAATGTGTAAGTGACCCTAAGGGCATTAGGGGGAAATCCTGGAGGTGGACAAGTACCACTGGTTAGGGTGGAGACTTGTTCTCCCGGTCTGCGCAGTCCAAGAGTCGCCATTGTATTGCCTAGATGGCGTCTATGTGATGTGATGTGTTTGTGTCCTTCTTTGGTGGTTTGGACTATGTGTTACGGCACCTAAATGTGAATGTGTAAATGTGTATGTGTTCATGTGTTAATGTGAAGTGAACAATGTGTAATGTGTATGTGTAAAGTGCAAATAGTGAATTGGAAATTGTGTAAAGAAAATGTGAGACCAAAATGTGAGGGTATGATATTGTAATCCATGTTGTGACAAATCTGAAACCATGTTAAATCAGTAGCTTCATTATGTTAGGATCATGTTTATATGTGTAAATTGCCTAGAATCATGCTAGGGACAATTAACAAGTATGGGCACAAATTTCATGTTTGGTTGTTCACATGTTGTACTTAAATAAGTTGTAGCTCTCATGTGTAGGTTATGGTTACTAAAGCATGTGAAAACCAGCAAGCTTAAGCATGTGAAAATGGTTGTGTACATGCACAAGAACATGTAGATTCCATGCTAGGGTGTTTTGTTTCATGTACGTAGGATAATCATGTTAAGTGCTTTCATGTTTTAGTTAAAATGCAAAGTAGAATTTCATGAGTAGGAATGATTAGAGAACATGTGTTAGGACTTTATCTGATAAGGAAATCTGAAAGCATGCATCATGTGTTTACTGATAGAATTATCATGATTGGTTATTCATTTCAAATTGAAGCATGCTACATGTTGAGTTTTTGCAATGTGTGTGTAGAGCCTACTATGACATGTATGGTATGGTATGAGTGGTGTACTTGCTGAGTCTTTTAGACTCACTACTTGCTTCGGCGTACAGGTGTAGTTGGTGACGTGGCACCGTTGGAGGAGACGGTGGAGACGGACTCCGAGCGCGGAGATTAACTGTTGGAGCAGTTGTACCTTTTGTGTTTTCATAGTATGTAAAAGGTGACATTGTACTAGAACTATCATGAAAAATTGTATAAGTGTGGACATCTATGTATTTAATTTTCAGCAATTTAAATCATGTGAACTTCTAAGTTCTTTAATGTTATTGCAATTTCATGTATGTTAAATGTGGATGATGAATGAATGAAGACAGTAGTTCTTTTTACTTCCGCTACTCTGTTCTATATTCACGTGTATCTCAGCTGAATGTATCGTTGGGTAAATGTCCACTGTGATGACGCTTGCTATACCGACGTGGGTTGGTATAACCGTACCGGTATAATGAGGGCCGTCACAGAGATTGGTATCAGAGTGACCGGTTGAGATTGCACATGAATATACTAAGTCATCATCTTCATTGCATGCTAAGTATGTCCACATGTGTAGAAAACACTAATAGGAGTGAAAGATAGATAAGAAATGGTTAGAAAACTTAGTAACCTAGCTCTAATGGTGGCTGAAATTTTATTACAGCCATGGCTTCGAGAGGTAGGCGTGGTGGAGCGTCGGCCCGTGAGGACGAGCCGCGACGTGACGAGCGGGCGGAGCAGCAGGCCCCGGCACCGCCAGGTCCTGTACTTCCCCCACCGCCACCTGTGGACTACGGAGTATTCATGCAAGGTCTGGTGCAAGCCATGCAGACGCAGGCTCATACCCAGGCAGCACTCCAGGCACAGTTGGAGGCTCAGGTTAGACTAATAAATGATAATAGTCTGTTTTAAATTGCTTATGTGATATTATGTTGATTGTATATTGCTTGATGTGTGATGTAGCAGGCTCAAGGACCAGCTCAGGACCATGGTGGACCTTCTACCATGGAGAGATTCAAGAGGATGACCCACCCTCTTTTAAGGGGGAGAGTGATCCATTAATGGCAGAAAGTTGGTTAAGGGAGACAGAGAAAATCTTCCGAGCCATCAGGTGCCCTGATGAGGATAAGGTGACATTAGCCACCTACATGCTACAGGTAGGCTTTTAATTTTGTATTTGTATGTTCTGCTTAAGTTAGAATTTGTTAGTTGGTGCTTATGAAGGTGTATTGCAGGAGAGAGCGGATGTATGGTGGTCCTCCCTACTACGTACACGCTTTGAGGACGGAGCAGTAGACGTGGTGGGACGCATTCGTGAGGCTCTTTCGAGCCAAGTTCGTCCAGAGCATATCCAGGACAAGATGGAGCAGGAATTCTCTCCCTGACGCAAGGCTCCATGACTGTGGGAATACGAGGCAAGGTTTTCTGAACTTTCTAAGTATGCACCGCATATCGTAGAGGATGAGCGCAGGAAGACGAAGAAATTCGTGATGGGACTCAAGCCATCACTGCGGACGAGACTCGTGGCGTTTGACCACCGCACGTTGGACGAGGCCCTCAGCGCTGCCTGCAGGCAGGAGGGAGAGATGGAGTATCTGGAGGAAAAGAAGGCTTCGCAGAAGAGGCCAGCAGCGACATTCCAGCGGCAAGACAAGAAGAAAAGGTGTACCAGACACCGCAGCGATCTGTGACAGTCAGCAGTTCTCAGGTACCTTCTGTACGTTCCCTGGTGTGAAGAAAGAGTGTCCCCATTGCGGGAAGACACACGGTGGTTCCGAGTGTTGGTTGGTAGCGGGTAGATGCTTGAAGTGCGGGAGCAGCGACCACAAGATCAAAGATGCCCAAGACTTCACAGGGAGCTCAGCGTGGAGCGCCAGCCCCAGCAGTAGCGGCAGCCGCGCCAGCTACAGGAAGACCAGGAAGGCCTCGAGCCCCAGCTCGAGTGTTTGCTTTAGCTCGTGAGGACGCCGAGCAGGCGGAGCATGTCACCGAAGGTACGTTTTGCTTTTGGTGTGCACGCTCGGGTTTGTTTGATACGGGTGCTACTCACTCGTTCATTTCCGAGCGGTTCGCTAGGCAGTTAGCCCTAGAGTCAGGCGTAGAGTCTGAGGATTTAGAGGTCCCTTGTCTGTGCACACCCCTGCGGGTACGGTATCGACTAGGAAGTGCATTCCGTCGTTACCTGTGTGCATTGAGGATAGAATCCTAGATGGGTGTTTTCTTGCTAAAGATGAAGGACTATGATGCTATTCTTGGTCTGGATTGGCTAGAGGAGCACTATGCGTTAGTGGATTGTCGTCGGAAGAGGATTGTTTTCCGCATTCCTGGTGAGGATGAGTTCTCTCACCCTTGCCAAGGACTGGGCAGGAAAGATGGTCATCTCTGCCATGAAGGCGATGCGCATGGTGAACAAGGGTTGTGACGCTTTTCTTGCCAGCGTGGTGTTAGTACCAGAGGCTGATGAGTCCTACTCTTGCGGAGATTGAGGTAGTGCAGGATTTTCCAGATGTTTTTCCTGATGACTGTCTGGATTGCCACCGGATAGAGAGATAGAGTTTACCATAGAGTTGCTTCCGGGCACCTCTCCTATCTCGAAGGCTCCATATCGGATGGCACCTGCGGAGTTAGCCGAGTTGAGGAGGCAGTTGCAGGAGTTGCTTGATAAGGGATTTATTCGCCCTAGTGTTTCCCCTTGGGGCGCACCTGTATTATTCGTCAAGAAGAAAGACGGGTCACTTAGGTTGTGCATTGACTACAGAAAGCTGAACCAAGTGACTGTGAAGAACAGGTATCCCTTACCTCGTATTGATGACTTGTTTGACCAGTTGCGAGATGCATCAGTCTTTTCTAAGATTGACTTGCGATCTGGTTATCATCAGTTGAGGATTCGGAGTGAGGATGTGTCCAAGACGGCGTTTAGAACCCGTTATGGACATTATGAGTTCTTGGTCCTTCCTTTCGGATTGACCAATGCCCCTGCAGCGTTCATGGATCTCATGAACGGGTGTTTAGGCCTTACTTAGATAGCTTTGTCGTAGTGTTTATTGACGATGTGTTGGTCTACTCTCCGGATGAGGCCACACACCGTCAGCATCTGAGGTTAGTGTTAGAGGTTCTTCGTGAGCACAAGCTGTATGCAAAATTCAGCAAGTGCGTTTTGGTTGCGCGAGGTTCATTTCCTCGGGCATGTTATTCCGGCGCTGGTGTTGCAGTTGATCCAGCGAAGGTCCAGGCAGTTATGGATTGGGAGTTCCCAAGACCCCTTCGGAGATTCGTAGTTTTATTGGGTTAGCTGGTTACTATCGGCGATTCATTGAGGGTTTCTCATCCATCGCCGCCCCTTGACAAGCTACCAGGAAGGGTGAGAAGTTCGTATGGTCTGAGGCATGTGAGCGTAGCTTCCAGCTATTGAAGGCTAAGCTTACTTCTGCTCCGGTATTGGTATTGCCTAGTGGTCTAGAGGGCTTTGCCATTTATACGGATGCGTCTCAGATTGGTTTAGGCTGTGTGCTCATGCAGCAAGAAAGGGTAGTGGCTTATGCTTCTCGTCAGTTAAAGGAGCATGAGAAGAACTATCCGACTCATGACTTGGAGCTCGCAGCAGTGGTTCATGCACTAAAGATCTGGAGGCACTATCTTTATGGTGTCAGATTTGAGGTGTTTACCGACCACAAGAGCTTGAAGTATCTTTTCTCCCAAAAGGAATTAAACCTGAGGCAGAGAAGATGGATTGAGTTCTTGAAGGACTATGACTTCGACCTTCAGTATCACCTGGAAAGGCGAATGTCGTAGCGGATGCTCTTAGTAGAAAGAGGTCTTCGCTCCAGCAGGATTGGAAGATGTTGGAGGATGCGGGTACTCTATGACCGAGTTAGAGCCATCGCTGTGTCAGGCTTTTGTAGCTCAGCTATCCCTTAGATCCTCGGTTTGGATGAGGTGATCGAGCAACAGGGAGCCGACCCTAGACTCTTAGAGTTAGTGGGCAAGGCAGGCATTGCTCGTGATGAGGACGGTGTGATTAGATTTCAGCACCGTGTTTGTGTCCCTGATTTAGTAGATGTCGTGAGCATGTGTTAGCGGAGGCTCATAGATCGCGATTCTCTATTCATCGGGTAACACTAAGATGTATCAAGACCTGAAGAGATCATTTTGGTGGTCCGGCATGAAGAAGGATGTTGCGGATTATGTGTCTAGATGTCTAGTATGTCAGCAAGTGAAGGCCGAGCGACAGCGACCATCGGCCTTATGCAGAGGATGGATATCCCAGTGTGGAAGTGGGAAGCTGTCACTATGGACTTCGTTTCGGGTTTGCCTCGATCTAGAAGGGGCAATGACTCGATTTGGGTAGTTGTAGATAGATTCTCGAAGACTGCTCATTTCTTGCCTATGAAGAAGAAGCAGTCAGTAGAGAGTTTAGCTAGATTGTATGTTAGTAGTGTCATTAGATTGCATGGTGTACCGAAGTCGATCATTTCGGATCGAGATCCGAGATTTACTTCGAGATTGTGGAAGGGTCTTCAGGATGCTTTAGGTTCGGAGCTGAAGCTCAGTTCGGCGTTTCATCCCCAGACCGATGGACAGTCCGAGAGGACTATCCAGACGCTCGAGGATATGTGAGAGAGTGTGTTCTGGATTGGAAGGATGATTGGGAGCGTCATTTACCTCTTGTGGAGTTCGCATACAACAACAGCTTTCATGCGAGTATTGGTATGGCTCCATTCGAGGCGTTGTATGGTAGGCCCTGCAGATCTCCGTTATGTTGGGAGGAGACTGGTGATAGGCAGTTGATCGGACCGGAGTTAGTTCAGGAAACTTCGGATAAGATCCAGCTTATCAGGAAGAGGCTTGTTGCGGCACAGGATAGGCAGAAGAGTTATGCCGACAACAGGAGAAAGGATTTGGAGTTCGAGGTTGGCGATCATGTCTTCTTGAAGATATCGCCTACTCGAGGTGTTGTCAGATTTGGCAGGCATAGTAAGTTGAGCCCCAGGTTCATTGGCCCATATGAGATTCTCAGACGTTTGGGCAGCGTGGCATATGAGCTAGCATTACCCCCAGCTTTGGCTAGCGTTCACCCTGTATTCCACGTATCTATGCTCAGGAAGTATGTCCGAGATCCGTCTCATGTGATTAGTCATGAGCCAGTGGAGATCCAGCCAGATCTTTCGTATGTCGAGCAACCAGTAGCTATTCTTGACCGAAGGTTCAGCATCTCCGGAACAAGAGTATTGCGTCGGTGAAGGTCCTATGGCGGAACTTCTCACGAGAGGAGGCTACTTGGGAGCTTGAGGATGCGATGAAGAAGAAGTATCCCCTTTTGTTTGAGTAGTGTCGTTCTAACTTCGAGGACGAAGTTCTTTAAGGGGGAGAGGGTGTAAGACCCTCGAATTTTGTTGTATTATTGTGTTGCATGTAAATATTCGTGTCGTGTATGTACGTATGTATGTATCTACGTATGTAGTAATTAGTATACTTATGTGTGTATGTGTATAACTTAGGTAAATAATGTATGTATTGCTTGATGGTAGTGTGGGCACAAAACTATATACATATTGCATGTATATGTACATGATGTGCATGGTTTTCTGCATGTTTTAAGCTTCTGGCCGAAGGCCCTATTGGCGTCACCCCTAGCCGCTGATGTGGTGTCAGCGTCCACCCATGGACGCCAACACTAATCCCAGCGTCTAACGATGTGGACGCCAACTTCTCTGACCTGCATGCGTTGCAGAGCCAAAATTCCGGAA
Source organism: Colocasia esculenta (assembly GCA_014218235.1). NCBI lineage: Eukaryota > Viridiplantae > Streptophyta > Magnoliopsida > Alismatales > Araceae > Colocasia > Colocasia esculenta. The sequence goes on along the minus strand of CM024765.1, from coordinate 39,628,421 downwards.
ACAAGGTAGCTCACCATTGGGGAGGTCCCCAACGGTCTGAAACACATCTTGTCCCCCCCCTGCGTGGGAGAGAAGCCTCTCCCATATGTCTAAACCCGAATCTGCTTCCCCAACCCTCTCTTCACCCTTTTGCAAGAGAGAAAGAAGAGAAGAAACCCTAGTTCTGAACTGGAAAACCCCACTTTGGAACCCAAAATCCTCAACCTGAAGATTGTTTGGAGACCTGCTGCTTCAAGGAGGTTGCTAGATCGACGAGGAAGGCCTCCCCGACTTGGAAGGCACTGGAGCTCGCTCAGGAACCCGGAGTCAAGCATTTCTAAGAGCTTCTTGGGACAGCCCAAGGAGAGCTTCACCGAGCCCTAGATCCTTGGTGCATTTTCCTAAAGGCAAGTACCCCATTCATAACGTCCCCGTATGTGTCTAGGTTGGTTTTACTATTTTTGTACATTTTTCCTCGTGTCCTAGACCCTCAGATTCACCCTATCTTGAGAGCTCGGGTCTGTGTTCTGCACAGACCTGCATTGATGGCAAAGTTCCTGGTCGCTAAGATCATGCTTAGCGTCCATCGACTATGACATTGACCTTGAATCAATGGCCAGAGACCGCCGCCAAGTTCATCTGGACAGAACAAGTGACCTGTTCTGCCCTCCTATACGATTATTTTCGATATGTTTCACGATGAGGATATACTGTAAATCATTTATATGTATGTATATGTTGAGGTGATGAATGTGGTGTGTGGATGGATGAGTGTGCATGGTGGTGAATGATAGAAGTATTTTGTTCCATGAAATTACAAGCATGATTAGTTGTTAATCTTGTCAATCTACTGTTGCATGATTAGGACTAGCCGTATGCCCAAGTTTGTGAGAATCATGCATGTATGGATCAGCCCTATTCTGAAATTGAGATTTTGCCATGCTTGTGTAAATTATTCAAAGTGTGTTTGGGAAATAGGAATTGTGCGTAAGTCATGATAAATCCTTGGTAAACCAGGCATCGCCCCATAAATTGAGGAATATTCTAGACAGTAGCTTGCTAAAATTGTGACTTGTGTATAATTCCATATCGACTTGAATTACGAATGGCATGAAAAATGGATGTTTGATTTTCTGTAAATTCATTTTAACTTAGAAAAATCTGAAAAATTGCATGAAGGGTCCTAAACCCGAAATCAGTTTGTGATAAAATTTCAGGTCATTTGGACTAGAGCACGATGCCTTATGAAATTTTCCATGAAAAATGTGAAATTGATGTATGTCATTGTAAAATGAGTTGATTCTTGTTTAATCCAACTTGATTAGTGGAATTACTTGCTTGTTAATGTCTGAAATCTGTAAGTCATGTTAGGAAAATAGAGGCATGTACATGTGAGTGAGAAAGTGAATAGAATGAGAGTGATAGTGTAAAACTCATGTGTTAAAAATGGTAAAAATGTGTAATGTGTAACTTTGCCAATGTGGACATTGCTTCCAGAGGGCAGTGGAACCATATCAGGGAAAAGTCCCCTGAGAAGGTTCAATGTGTAAGTGACTCTAAGGGCATTAGGGGGAAATCCTGGAGGTGGACAAGTACCACTGGTTAGGGTGGAGACTTGTTCTCCCGGTCTGCGCAGTCCAAGAGTCGCCATTGTATTGCCTAGATGGCGTCTATGTGATGTGATGTGTTTGTGTCCCTTTTGGTGGTTTGGACTATGTGTCACGGCACCTAAATGTGAATGTGTAAATGTGTATGTGTTCATGTGTTAATGTGAAAGTGAACAATGTGTGTGTGTAAAGTGCAAAATAAGTGAATTGGAAATTGTGTAAAGAAATTGTGAGACAAAATGTGAGGGATGAGATTGTAATCCATGTTGTGACAAATCTGAAACCATGTTAAATCAGTAGCTTCATTATGTTAGGATCATGTTATATGTGTAAATTGCCTAGAATCCATGCTAGGGACAATTAACAAGTATGGGCACACAATTTCATGTTTGGTTGTTCACATGTTGTACTTTAAATAATGTTGTAGCTCTCATGTGTAGGTTATGGTTACTAAAGCATGTGAAAACCAGCAAGCTTAAGCATGTGAAAACGGTTGTGTACATGCATAAGAATGTGTAGATTCCATGCTAGGTGTGTTTTGTTTCATGTACGCGGATATCATGCTAAGTGCTTTCATGTTTTAGTTAAAATGCAAAGTAGAATTTCATGAGTAGGAATGATTAGAGAACATGTGTTAGGACTTTATCTTGATAAGGAAATCTGAAAGCATGCATCATGTGTTTACTTATAGAATATCATGTTGGTTATTCATTTCAACGTTAAGCATGATACATGTTGAGTTTTTGCAATGGTGTGTGTAGAGCTTCTATGACATGTATGTGTATGGTATGAGTGGTGTTACTTGCTGAGTCTTTTAGACTCACTATTTGCTTCGGCGTACAGGTGTAGTTGGTGACGTGGCACCGTTGGAGGAGACGGTGGAGACGGACTCCGAGCGCGGAGATTAGACTGTTGGAGCAGTTGTACCCTTTTGTGTTTTCATAGTATGTAAAAGGTGACATTGTACTAGAACTATCATGATAAAATTGTATAAGTGTGGACATCTATGTATTTAATTTTCAGCAATTTAAATCATGTGAACTTCTAAGTTCTTTAATGTTATTGCAATTTCATGTATGTTAAATGTGGATGATGAATGAATGAAGACAGTAGTTCTTTTTACTTCCGCTACTCTGTTCTATATTCACGTGTATCTCAGCTGAATGTATCGTTGGGTAAATATCCCACTGTGATGACGCTTGCTATACCGATGTGGGTTGGTATAACCGTACGGGTAATGAGGGCCATCACAACCTGCATGGTGCCACCACTTTGCAACTGCTCGACCACCTTGAATTTCGGACCTGCTAGTTGTATGCATCCTCAATCCTAGTATGTTGCCATGTTCCCTAGGATACACATAAGGGTCACCTCCTCTATTTGCACACCTGTGGGTCTTTATTTTGCCTTCCATGTCTTGTGTGACAGAGGGCCGAGTGAAGTAATCCCCCACATTAGAAAATTGACGGGATTGACTTCCGCCGGGGCACCTACCCCTGAGCCACTGCCACTCCCAACCTCATGCTGAGCTCCCTAAAAATTGACTATGTAGGTTGCCCTTTGGTCAGCTTCCCATGCCTCCGTCCTGCTCTGTGATGTGGCCCACTTTTCCTGCACATCAAGATCAGGCACATATTTGCGTACATTTCTACTTCATCCTCAATGTCTTCATCTTGTTCCCTTCTGATATGATCATCTCTTGCATCTCCTTATCCGCCGTCTTTTTTGAAGTCTCCGCTTGAATATGTCTAAGGTGTTCAATCATAAGTTTTTTAACTTCAGTTGGCACCATTTTACAATGTTGCACGTCATGGTATAGACTACTAGCTAGCCACCTGCAAGGTGCTTCTTCAAACTGGGAGACGCCCCTCCTTGTCCCGTATAGCTACAATAATTGCACTTGAAGTGTGTCTACTGTCCAACATGGTGCTATGCTGCACCCAATATCATCACTAGAGCCCTCCTCGGTGCCATCTGGAGGGAAATAGAAATTAAATATATTAACACAAATTAATTCAAATTTGAAATTTAGACACTAAAAGAAAAGTTTGCATATGGTGGAGATAATTTTTTACATGGACATCATACAACTCCATTCACACCTCTATAGAGAGTTGTGAATTTTCAAGTTTTATTATTTTTTGTAAATTTTAAAACATTTATTAGTCATAGGGAACACAAATTAATTTTAGCTCTGATTCATATGGAATCAATTTCTAACCATGATTTAGAAGTTATACAAAATATTGCTATCAAATTTTGGTTTTTCAAATTTTTTTAATATTTTAAAAATTTATTCAAAAATTCAATTTTAGGGAAAATCTCCAAATCTAAATGAAATACTTGTAGATCTTGAGAAATGGTTGCAGTGTACACCAATCACTTGCAACATCATTTCCCATGAAGACCTAAGTTATACACCAAGAAAAATAAAAAAAATGAAGGATATGGTGGCTTATCTTCAAACCCCTGTAGAAACTAAAAAACTTGAAGAACAAAGCTTCTGCCTCTAAATCCACGTCCAAATGAGTTGAAACTCATGTAGGAACCCTCCCAAAGTGTTTGGCATGGAGATCTAGGGTTGTTTTCAGAGTAAATGTAAGGCCCTCGAATTAGTTGTTCATTTATCTTATTGTGTGTTGAGTCATGTTGTATGTATATATATATATATATTATATATATATATATCACGTATACGTAGGTGGATACTTATGTACGATGTTATATTGGTATACTTAAGTATGCATGCGTATATTAGTGTAAATAGTGCTTGATTTATGTGTAGTAGGTGTACATCATATTACATATAGGCATGTAAGTATATAGTGTAAGCATGGTTTCTGCATGTTTTTAAGCTCTGGCCGAAGAGCAAATTGGCGTCAACATGGATGGACGTCCATGATGAGTCAACGTCCATGTCGATGGATGGACGCCAACACTGAAGTAGACGGCCATCTATGTGGACGTCTACTTCTATGATTCTCTGTGCGTAGCAGACCCCGAAATTCCGGGGCAAGCAAGCTCACGATTGGGGAGATGTCCCCAACGGCTCTCAGCCCTCCCATCAGACCTACGGGATATCCCAAGCCATTTCCTATAAACCTTCCTCTCCTGCAACCTGAAAGACTCTCTCTTAGCTTTGCAAAGGAGAAGAAAACCCTAGCTGAACTGGAGGAGAACTGAACTTTGGGAGCTTAGATCCAGCGATTCAAAGCTTCCTCCGGGATCTACTACATTTGGAAGGGAGTTTGGACGAAGGAGAAGGCTTCCCCAACCTCGGCTTGGCAGCTACTTCGACCTAGAACCCGAGGGAAGGCTGTGGAGGAGATCTTGGCACTGCCAAGGAGAGCTTCAACAGCAAAATTTGACCCTTTGGAGATTTTGTAAAAGGCAAGTAACCATCCCGTAGCCCATCTATGTGTCCAGTAGGTTTAGGGATTTTATGGGATTTATTCGTGTCCTGGATCCCCCACATTCTCCTTTCTTGGAGCTCGGTCTGTGTTTTTGCACAGACAGGAACTTGACGACAAGATCCCTTGCCGTTAAGGTCCTCAGTTGGCGGCAGACGATGCTGCCGTTAAGCTCTATGAACGGCCAGACAGTCCCGTTAAGTTCTTCAGGACAGAACATGAAACTGTTCTGCTTATATACCTAATTTCGAAGTTTTACGCATGACGATATAGTGTAATTTTTATGTTATGTAATGTAGATATAGAATGTGTTGTAGAAGTTTGGTCAATTTCTGCAAATTGTGTAAATTGTTACATTATTTGAACCACACGTAGATAAGGTCTTGGTTATGCTACTTGACTGTTTAAACGATCCATAGGAATTTGAATGCCATAATTTTTCTAGACCATGTGTATACATGTCAGTCCATGCTCTGTAAACATGGGAATTTTTCCATGATCATGCGATTATTACGATTTCTGTACTAAAAATAGAAGGCGTGTATAGATCCTTGTAAAAATCACAGTAAATTGCACAATGTGAGATAAATTCGGAGAAAATTTATGTGATAATGTGCATGTTAAGTATAGGTTTGTAAATGTCAAATCCGACATTTATGTTGTGCTTCCATGATAATTGAATTAATAATGGTGTGTGAATGAGTATTTCACTTTTGTAAATTCCGTGTAGTTCAAAAATATGAAAATTTGCATGTGTGGTCAGAACCTGTAAACAGTGTGTGGTTAAATTTTCATATATTTGGATAACAGTAAAGTATATCGTGAAATTTCCATGTGAAATGATTTGGGTTGATTGTGTGTTTTCAACCTGATTAGAATAAATTACTGAGTGGTTAACCTCTGTCAAGCAGTAGTACCATGATTTAGGAAAACAAAGTCATGTGCATGAATGAGAAAATGTAAGTCATGTGTAAATCGTGTGAAATATGTGTGTTTAAAACGAAATGTGTAAAATGTGCCGTGTGTGACACTGCTTCCATAGAGGGCTGTGGAACCGTACCGTGGAAAAGTCCCCATGGGAAGTTCAAAATGTGTTAAACCTATGGGCATTAGGATGAAATCCTGGAGTGGACAAGTACCACTGGTTAGGGTGGAGAGTTCTTCTCCGGTCTGCGCAGTCCAAGAGTCGTCACTGTGTTGCCTAGGTGGCGTCTATGTGTTATGTGTACGTGATGTGTCCTTCTAATGGTGGTTTGGACTATGTGTCACGGCATCTAATGTGAAATGTAAATGTGAATATATGTAAAATTGTGTGGTGTGAACATGTATATGTGTGTAATGTGTAAATGTGTGACCATGGATATAAGTGTATTAGAGTGAAAATTGGTAATTCATGTTATGAAATTATTAAGTTCATGTCAAAACAACAACCTTCATATGTTTATAATGATGCCTTATGTACAAGAATGTGTAGAAACCATGTTAGGAGTTCTTCTTTTAGATGGTGTGAGATTCCATGCTTAGAAGGCTACCCGGTTAGCTTAAATGTAAAATGTTAGCTCTCATGTGAAGGGATGAGTAGAAAGCATGTGATAGGTATTTGGTTTTGGAGATGGCATGAATCATGTATCATGTGTTGTGAAGTTGTAGAAATACCATGATAGGTGTTTATTATTGTCTCAACCATGTTATATGTTTGATTAATGAATTTGAGAGTAGAACTTACTTGTGATATATGCATGTGTGACGTGTATGGAGTTTACTTGCTGAGTTTTAGACTCATTCCTTGCTTCGGCGTACAGGTTTAGCAGGTGACCCCACTCCTTTGGAGGAGACCGCGGAGAGCGACTCCGAGCGAGGAGAGTAGCTTTGTGGAGTCACCATATTGTACTTGCTTTCATAGTATGTAATTGAGGCATTGTAATTGAAATATTATGAAATTGTGGGCAAGCTTTGTGTTTGGAATTAATTTTATTATGTGGACATTAGCTCTTAATTCGCTATATTGATCATGTATGGTTAATGTGGATGATGAAATGAAAGATAGTAGTTCTTTTCTTCCGCTACTCTGTATTTATATTTGTGTACATCTCGATCGTATGTTAGTGTTGGGTAAATATTCCACTGTGACGAGACTCACTATACCGACGTGGATTGGTATAATCGTACCGGTATAAGGAGGGTCGTCGCAGAGATTGGTATCAGAGCGACCGATTGAGATAGTACATAAATATCATAAGTCATCATCCTCATTACATGCTAAATCTTTATAGAATTGTCCACATGTGTAGAATTGATTAATAGTGAATGGAAAATAGATAAGAAAATGGGTAGGAGTAAATTAACATCGCCCTAATAGTGGCTGAAATTTATTGCAGCCATGGCTTCGAGTGGTAGACTTGGCGGTGCTCCTGCTCGTGAGGGCGAGCAGAGGCGTGAGGAGCGGGCTGAGCAGCAGGTCCCGGCACCTCAGGGTCCTGTACTTCCCCCACCGCCGCCAGTGGATTATGGAGTGTTCATGCAGGGTCTAGTGCAGGCCATGCAGACGCAGGCCCACACCCAGGCTGCACTCTGGCCCAGTTGGAGGCTCAGGTTAGAATAATGAAAGCAAAGAGTAGTCTGCTTTATTAATGACATGATGTTGTGTTGAATATGTGTGCTTATTGTTTGTTGTAGCAGGCTCAAATTCCAGCTCAGGACCATGGTGGACCTTCCATCATGGAAAGATTCAAGAGGATGTTGCCACCCTCTTTTAAGGGGGAGAGCGACCCATTACTAGCTGAGAGCTGGATGAGGGAGATCGAGAAGATCTTCCGGGCTGTTAGGTGTGCGGACGAGGTAATGTTGCTTTAGCCACCTATATGCCTACAGGAGAGAGCTGATGTATGGTGGGCTTCCTTACTGCGTACCCGATTCGAGGATGGAGCTATTGACGTGGCTTGGGACGAGTTCGTGAGGCTCTTTCGGGCCAAGTTCGTCCCCGAGCATATCCAGGACAGGATGGAGTAGGAGTTCCTTTCCTTGACCCAGGGCTCCATGACAGTGCTCGAGTATGAGGCCAGGTTTGCAGAATTATCTAAATATGCACCTCATATCGTGACAGACGAGCGCAGGAAAGCAAAGAAGTTCGTGATGGCCTGAAGCCATCACTGAGGACGAGGCTAGTGGCGTTTGACCATCGTACCTTGGACGAGGCCCTTAGCGCTGCTTGTAGGTAGGAGGGTGAAATGGAGCAGTATCTTGTGGAGAAGAAGGCTTCGCAGAAGAGGCCTGCAGCTACGTTCCAGCGACAGGACAAGAAGAAAGCAGGTACCAGGCACCGCAGCGTCCAGTAACAACCAACAGTGCACAGGTACCTTCTCAACGTTTCCCTGGTGTGAAGAAGGAGTGTCCCCATTGCGGGAAGACACATGGTGGTACGGAGTGTTGGATGATTGCGGGGAAGTGCTTGAAGTGCGGAAGTAGCGACCACAAGATCAAGGATTGTCCGAGACTTCAGCAGGGAGTCCAGTGCGGAGCGCCAGCCCCAACAAGGTAGCAGTAGCAGCGCCTGTACAGGAAGACCAGGAAGGCCTCGAGCCCCAGCTCGAGTGTTTGCTCTAGCACGAGAGGATGTCGAGCAGGCGGAGCATGTCACCGAAGGTACGGTTTTACTTCTAGGTGTGCACGCTCGGGTTTTGTTTGATATGGGTGCCACTCACTCGTTCATTTCCGAGCGTTTCGCTAGGCAGTTAGCTCTAGAGTCAGGCGTAGAGTCTGAGGATTTAGAAGTCGTTGTCTGTACACACACCTGCGAGTACGATATCGACTAGGAAGTGTATTCCGTCATTACCTGTGTGCATTGAAGATAGAGTCCTAGAAGGGTGTTTCTTCTTGCTAAAGATGAAGGACTATGATGCTTTCTTGGTCTGGATTGGCTAGAGGAGCACTATGCGTTAGTGGATTGTCGTGGGAAGAGGATTGTTTTTCGCATTCCTGGTGAGGACGAGTTCTCTCATCCCTTGCCAAGGAACTTGGCAGGAAAGTTAGTCATCTCTGCCATGAAGGCGATGCGCATGGTAAACAAGGTTGTGACGCTTTTCTTGCCAGCATGGTGTTAGTACTGAGGCTGATGAGTCACCTACTCTTGCAGAGATCGAGGTAGTGCAGGATTTTCCAGACGTCTTTTCCGATGATTTGTCTGAATTGCCACCGGATAGAGAGATAGAGTTCACCATAGAGTTGCTTCCGGGCACCTCTCCTATCTCGAAGGCTCCATATCGGATGGCACCTGCGGAGTTAGCCGAGTTAAGGAGGCAGTTGCAAGAGTTGCTAGATAAGGGATTATCGCCCTAGTGTTCCCCTTGGGGCGCACCTGTCTTATTCGTAAAGAAGAAGGATGGATCACTTAGGTTATGCATCGATTATAGGAAGCTAAACCAAGTGACAGTGAAGAACAGGTATCCCTTACCTCGTATTGATGATTTGTTTGACCAGTTGCAAGATGCATCAGTCTTTTTCTAAGATTGATTTGCGATCTGGTTATCATCAGTTGAGAATTCGGAGTGAGGATGTGTCCAAGACGGCATTCAGATCCGTTATGGACATTATGAGTTTTGGTTCTTCCTTTCGGATTGACCAACGCCCCTGCAGCGTTCATGGATCTCATGAACAGGGTGTTTAGGCCGTATTTAGATAGCTTTGTTGTAGTTGTAGTTTTATTGATGATGTGCTGGTCTACTCTCGGATGAGGCCACGCATCGTCAGCATTTGAGGGTAGTGTTAGAGGTTCTTCGTGAGCATAGCTGTATGCTAAATTCAGCAAGTGCGATTTCTGGTTGCGCGAGGTTCATTTCCTCGGGCATGTTATCTCCGGTGCTGGTGTAGCAGTTGATCCAGCAAAGGTCAAGGTAGTTATGGATTGGGCGACCCCCAAGACCCCTTCGGAGATTCGTAGTTTTCTGGGTTTGGCTGGTTACTATCGGCGATTCATTGAGGGATTTTCGTCCATCGCCGCCCCATTGACTCAGCTCACCAGAAAGGGAGTGAAGTTTGTCTGGTCCGAGAAGTGTGAGAGTAGTTTTCAATTGCTGAAGACTAAGCTCACGTCAGCTCTAGTGTTAGTCTTGTCGAGTGGTGTAGAGGGTTTTGCTATCTACACGGATGCGTCTCAGATTGGTCTTGGTTGCGTTTTGATGCAGCAAGGAAGGGTAGGCATATGCTTCTCGTCAGTTGAAGGAGCATGAGAAGAACTATCCGACTCATGATTGGAGCTTGCAGTAGTGGTTCATGCACTAAAGATCTGGAGGCACTATCTTTATGGTGTCAGATTTGAGGTGTTCACCGACCACAAGAGCTTGAAGTATTCTTCTCCCAAAAAGAATAAAACTGAGGCAGAGAAGATGGATTGAGTTCTTGAAGGACTATGACTTCGACCTTCAGTATCACCCTGGGAAGGCGAATGTCGTAGATGATGCCCTGAGTCGGAAGAGACCATCTCTCCAGCAGGACTGGAAGTTGTTGGAGGATGCGGCTTGAGCGTTGACTGAGTTAGAGCCATCGCTATGCCAGACTTTTGTAGCTCAGTTATCTCTTAGGTCCTCGTTTGGATGAGGTGATCGAGCAACAGAAAGCCGACCCTAGACTCCAGGAGCTAGTGGGCAAGGCGGGTATTACTCGTGATGAGGACGGTGTGATTAGGTTTTACCCGTGTCTGTGTCCCTGATTTGGTAGATGTCCGTGAGCATGTGTTAGCGGAGGCTCATAGATCGCGATTCTCTATTCATCCGAGTAACACTAAGATGTACCAGGATTTGAAGAGGTCCTTTTGGTGGTCTGGCATGAAGAGGGATGTGGCAGATTATGTATCCCGGTGTTTAGTATGCCAGCAAGTGAAGGCCGGCGAGCGACAGCGACCATCTGGCCTTATGCAGAAGATGGAAATCCCAGTGTGGAAGTGGGGAAGCTGTCATGATGGATTTTGTTTCGGGTTGCCTCGGTCTAGATGGGCAATGACTCGATTTGAGTAGTCGTAGATAGGTTCTCGAAGACTGCGCATTTCTTGCCTATGAAGAAGAAGCAGTCAGTAGAGAGCTTGGCTAGATTGTATGTCTGTAGCATCATTAGATTGCATGGTGTGCCGAAGCGATCATTTCGGATCGAGATCTGAGATTTACTTCAAGGTTGTGGAAGGGTCTTCAGGATGCCTTAGGTTCGGAGCTGAAGCTCAGTTCGACGTTTCATCCCCAGACATATGGACAGTCTGAGAGGACTATCCAGACGCTCGAGGATATGTTGAGGGCGTGTGTGCTGGATTGGAAGGATGATGGTGAGCGTCATCTACCTCTAGTGGAGTTCGCATACAACAACAGCTTCATGCGAGCATTGGTATGGCTCCATTTGAGGCGTTGTATGGAAGGCCTTTAGATCTCCTTTATGTTGGGAGGAGACCGGCGATGCAGTTGATCGGTCCAGAGTTAGTTTAGGAGACTTCGGATAAGATTCAGTTGATTAGGAAGAGGCTTGTTGCGGCGCAGGATAGGCAGAAGTGCTACGCCGACAACAGGAGGAAGGATTTGGAGTTCGAGGTGGGTGAGCATGTCTTTTGAAGATTCACCTACTCGAGGTGTTGTCAGGTTTGGCAGGCATAGAAGTTAAGCCCTAGATTCATTGGCCCATATGAGATTCTCAGCGATTGGGCAGCGTGGCATGAGCTAGCTTTACCCCCAGCTTTAGCTAGTGTTCATCCTGTTTTCCACGTTTCTATGCTCAGGAAGTATGTCCGAGATCCATCTCATGTGATTAATCACGAGCCAGTGGAGATTCAGCCAGATCTATCGTATGTGGAGCAACCAGTAGCTATTCTTGACCGGAAGGTTCAACATCTCCGGAACAAGAGGATTACGTCAGTGAAGGTTCTATGGCGGAACTTCTCACGAGAGGAGGCTACTTGGGAGCTTGAGGATGCGGAAGAAGAAGTATCCCTGTTTGTTGAGTAGTTTTGTTTAAACTTCGAGGATGAAGTTCCTTAAGGGGGAGAGGGTGTAAGGCCCTCGATTAGTTGTCATTTTATCTTATTGTGTGTTGAGTCATGTTGTATGTATATATATATCCATATAGTAGGTGGATACTTATGTACGATGTTATATTGGTATACTTAAGTATGCATGCGTATATTAGTTGTAAATATTGCTTGATTATATGTTTAGTAGTGTGTACGTCATATTACATATATGGCATGAAGTATATAGTGTAAGCATGGTTTTTAGCATGTTTTTAAGCTCTGGCCGAAGAGCGAATTGGCGTCAACATGGATGGACGTCCATGATGAGTCAACGTCCATGTCGATGGACGCCAACATTGAAGTAGACGACCATCTATGTGGACGTCTACTTCTCTGATTCTCTGTGCGCAGCAGACCCCGAAATTCTGGGGGCAAGCAAGCTCACCGATTGGGGAGATGTCCCCAACGGCTCTCAGCCCTCCCATCAGACCCTACGGGATATCCCAAGCCATTTACTATAAACCTTCCTCTCCTTGCAACCTGAAAGACTCTCTCTTAGCTCTTTGCAAAGGGAGAAGAAGAAAACCTAGCTGAACTGGAGGAGAACTGAACTTTGGGAGCTCAGATCCGGCGATTCAAAGCTTCCCGGCGATCTACTGCATTTGGAAGGGAGTTTGGACGAAGGAGAAGGCTTCCCCAACCTCGGCTTGGCAGCTACTTCGACCTAGAACCCGAGGGAAGGCCATGGAGGAGACTTCTTGGCACTGCCCAAGGAGAGCTTCAACAGCAAAATTGACCCCTTCGGAGATTTTGTAAAAGGCAAGTAACCCATCCCCGTAGTCCATGTATATGTCCAGTAGGTTTTAGGGATTTTATGGGATTTTATTCGTGTCCTAGATCCCCCACATTCTCCTTTTCTTGGAGCTCGGTCTGTGTTTTTGCACAGACAGGAACTTGACGGCAAGATCCCTGCCGTTAAGGTCCTCAGTTGGCGGTAGATGATGCTGCCGTAAGCTCTTGAACGGCCAGACAGTGCCGTTAAGTTCTTCAGGACAGAACAGGAAACTGTTCTGCCTTATACCTAATTTCTGAAGTTTTACGCATGAGGATATAGTGTAATTTTATATGTTATGTAATGTAGATAATAGAATGTGTTGTGGAAGTTTGGTGAATTTCTGCAAATTGTGTAAATTGTACATTATTTGAACCACACGTAGATAAGGTCTTGGTTATGCTACTTGACTGTTTAAAAGATCCATAAGGAATTTGAATGCCATAATTTTTCTAGACCATGTGTATACATGTCAGTCCATGCTCTGTAAACTTGGGAATTTTTCCATGATCATGCGATTTATTACGATTTCTGCACTAAAAATAGAAGGCGTGTATAGATCCTTGTAAAAATCACAGTAAATTGCACAATGTGAGATAAATTCGGGGAAATTTTATGTGATAATGTGCATGTTAGTACAGGTCTGTAAACTGTCAAATCCAACATTATGTTGTGCTTCCATGATAATTGAATTAATAATGGCGTGTGAATGAGTATTTCAATTTCTGTAAATTCCGTGTAGTTCAAAAAAATATGAAAATTGCATGTGTAGTCAAGAACCTGTAAACAGTGTGTGGTTAAATTTTCATATTATTTGGATAACAGTAAAGTATATCGTGAAATTTCCATGTGAAAATGAGCTATTAATGCATGCTATCATGATTTGGGTAATTTTGTGTTTTCAACCTGATTAGAATAAATTACTGAGTGGTTAACCTCTGTCAAACAGTAGTACCATGATTTGGAAAATAGAGCCATGTGCATGAATGAGAAAATGTAAGTCATGTGTAAATCGTTGTGAAATATGGTGTTTTAAAACGAAATGTGTAAAATGTGCTGTGTGTGACACTGCTTCCATAGAGGCTGTGAAACCGTACCGTGGAAAAGTCCCACGGGAAGGTTCAAAATGTGTTAAATCCTATGGGCATTAGGATGAAATCCTGGAGGTGGACAAGTACCACTGGTTAGGGTGGAGAGTCTTCTCCCGGTCTGCGCAGTCCAAGAGTCGTCATTGTGTTGCCTAGGTGGCGTCTATGTGTATGTGTATGTGATGTGTCCTTCTAATGGTGGTTTGGACTATGTGTCACGACATCTAATGTGAAATGTAAATGTGAATATGTGTAAAATTGTGTAGTGTGAACATGTATATGTGTGTAATGTGTAAAAATGTGTGACCATGTGATATAAGTGTGTTAGAGTGAAAATTGGTAATTCATGTTATGAAATTATTAAGTTCATGTCAAAACAACAACCTTCATATGTTTATAATGATGCCTTACATGTACAAGAATGTGTAGAAACCATGTTAGGAGTTCTTCTTTTAGATGTGTGTGAGATTCCATGCTTAGAAGGCTACCCGGTTAGCTTAAATGTAAAATGTTAGCTCTCATGTGAAGGGATGAGTAGAAAGCATGTGATAGGTATTGGTTTTGGAGATGGCATGAATCATGTATCATGTGTTGTGAAGTTGTAGAAATACCATGATAGGTTGTTTATTTTATTGTCTCAACCATGTTATATGTTTGATTTAATGAATTTGAGAGTAGAACTTACTTGTGATATATGCATGTGTGACGTGTATGGAGTTTACTTGCTGAGTTTTAGACTCCTTCCTTGCTTTGGCGTACAGGTTTAGCAGGTGACCCCACTCCTTTGGAGGAGACCGCGGAGAGCGACTCCGAGCAAGGAGAGTAGATTTGTGAAGTCACCATATTTGTACTTGCTTTCATAGTATGTAATTGAGGCATTGTAATTGAAATATTATGAAATTGTGGGCAAGCTTTATGTTTAGAATTAATTTTTATTATGTGGACATTAGCTCATTAATTCGCTATATTGATCATGTATGGTTAAATGTGGATGATGAAATGAAAGATAGTAGTTCTTTTCCTCGCTACTCTGTATGTTTATTTGTGTACATCTCGATCGTATGTTAGTGTTGGGTAAATGTCCCACTGTGACGAGAGTCACTATACCGACGTGGATTGGTATAATCGTACCGGTATAAGGAGGGTCGTCGCAGTAAAAGTGAAAACAAGGGGTAGAAAGAGGGCTCCGGCCTGCTGCACTGTGAATCAGGACTGTACAGTCCCTTTCGCAGCGCATCGGTCGACACCATTAAGGGTGTCGGGAGAATCAAACTCGATTCGCACAGTGTCGGATCGGATCGTGCGAATCGGGTCCGATTCGCCTAAATGTATAACGACCCGACCTTCCGGACCCTCGCCAAGGACCCGAAGGTTGCGCTGCCACCCACGGATCCAAAGACCCAGAAGGGTTAGAATTTAGTCAGTGAGATAAGCAACGAATTAAAATAACTATAACAAGAAAGTCTGTACTTAATAATAGAAATATGTACAACGTCCCAATTAAAAGTACATGTACATAAAGAAAAATGCAGTCCTTAAGGGGCATACCTCGAGGACTTGCAAAGAGGCAACTCTCAACTCTCACCCTACAAAAGGGTCTCACGCTCACACTCTAACACTATTGGCAACGCACGGTGTAACAAACAGCCACCTCAACCGTCCGACACCAAACTCCTGCGACAGCAGCCCCTACCTGAAGAAAGTAGGGGGGTGAGCCTCGCGACAAGGCTCAATAGGGATAACCAGTCCCTTACCAGCCAGAGCAGCAGAACTCCAAAGAAAAGTGGAAGCAACTACTCTAGAAAGTAGTAAAGTGAGAAACACCTACTGCAGAGTACTATAAAGCAACGGAACAGAGCAACGCCACGACCCACAACCAAGTCGGGCCAGACACGACTCCCATAAAACTAACGGAGTTAGGCACGATGCAGAAGCAACCCTCGGCACACACCCACTGAGACAAAGAGTCACAGAGCTCCAGATCAACCATGTGAGAACGGAGTGTCACCACAGCACGGCCACCTCAGACCTCCACAAGGTCGAGGACCCACAAGCAGAACCACCCCAGATCTCGGACACACCGCGAGGTCGAGACCACACCACACCACTGCCACCACGCAACAACACATAGACACAAGAGACCACAAACACACAACACACACTCCAACAACAAGGGGACAGCCAACAAGGCAAGGACACCTTCAACCGGTTCCACAGACCAACCCTGCACCAGTGAAGGTCACACCACGCGCAAGCTCTCTCAGCTTCATGACACCCACACGCAGACGCGCAAGCAGCCGACGAAACCAACCGCAGCACGAGCGAACTAGACGACCATGCTCGTCGCACGTACACTCACAACAACAGTAGCTCTCTCTCAGCTCACATCTAAACCTTGTTGGAAAGCCACGCACCTGCAATACATAACGAAAAGCTCACAACTAACACCAACAACTACGAACGAGCTAGCAACGTACTAGTACCTTTCTTTGGGAATAGCCATAGTTATTAACTCATTACAAATCTCATCGCCACCCTAAGCTCTGATACCACTATAACGACCCAACCTCCCGACCCCGCCAAGGACCCCGAAGGTCGCACCGCCACCCACGGATCCGAAGACCCAAAAGGGTTAGAATTTAGTCCAGTGAGATAAGCAATGAATTCAAATAACTATAACAAGAAAGTTCGTACTATAAGAGAAATATGTACAACATGTCCCAATTAAAAGTACAAGTACAGAAAGAAAGTGCAGTCCTTAAGGGCATACCCCAAGGACTTACAAGAGGCAACTCTCAACTCTCACACTAAAAGAGCTCACACGCTTACACTCTCACACTGCTGGCAACGCACGGCGTAACAAACACCCCTCAACCATCCGGCACCAAACTTCTGCGACAACGAGCCCTACTGAAAAGTAGGGGGGTGAGCCTCATGAACAAGGCTCAGGGATAAACAGTCCCTTACTAGCCAGAGCAGCAGGAACTCCAAAGAAAAGCGGAAGCAACTACTCTAGAAAGTAGTAAAGCGAGAAACACCTACTGTAGAGTACTACAAAGCAGTGAAACAGAGCAATGCCATGACCCACAACCAAGTCCGGCCAGACACGACTCCCACAGAACTAACAAAGTTGGGCACGATGCAGAAGCAACCCTCGGCACTCACAGAGCACCGGAGCAACCTTGTGAGAACGGAGTCTCACCACAAGCATGGCCACCTCAGACCTCCACAAGGTCGAGGGCCCACAAGCAAAACCACGCCAGACCTCGGACACACCGCGAGGTCGGGAACCACACACATCGGTGCCACCACGGACTGGCACCAAGGATTGGGATTACGGAACAATGGTCGGGGCCCACGCAAGGCACACTGAGAGAACACGCAACGCGGAAGCCACCAGAAAGCACATGCCAACAAGGCCAGACCAACGATCCCACGGAAAGTAGAGACTGCCAGGCTATAACTGCCGTGCAAGCTAGGGCAACAGATCACACTTATAAACACGACAGGGAACAACGTCATCACACCAGAAACCAAGCCGCCGCCACTAGCACCAAGAGGAGGACACACCAGCCACTCCCCTACTCGCCAGTCAGCTCCTTCCTACCACCTCCCCGGAGAGTGAGGCCAGCGCCACCCAGAGAACACCACTCACAACAACTACCGCAACCTTGCCAGCTGCGGCCCCATGCCTAGCACCGCGACATGTCTCCGGAACCAACGCCGAGAGAGGCAGTGAGAAACTGGACTATTGGGCAGCACTGGGAAGAAAACTCCATCTACCTCGCTCCTGCCCCAGTCAAGAGAGCTCTACAAACAACTCGTCGTTGCTGTCCAAACCACGTTTTCCCTCAGCTACCATAGTTTGTCACTCGAGCACGCCCGCCGCTTGGAGAACTCCCTCAACGGGCGCGCGCTCGAGTCTGTCTCTGCTGCCTCCTCCAAAGGTGCACGTCGCCAACTACACCTGTATGCCGAAGCAAGGAGTGAGTCCAAGGACTCAGCAAGCAACCTACTCATGATTACACTTACAAGTCCTAGTGGTTTCTACATACACATTTACATTTTGCAACACATGGCATGCTAGTCATTTAAAGTTTCAACCTATCATGAACGTTCTACAATTTTATACATAAATCATGCTTTCAGATTTCTAAAATAAATTCACCTATCACATGGTCTCTATTCAATTTACTCATGAACTTTAATCTTTAAAGAGCTAAAACTGAGAACTATCAACATGAACATTTTTACATACATAAAAGGAACACAACTAGCATAGATTTTTACATTTTTTAAACATATATATGAACCTTTTCACATGCTTTAGGTTGCTGATTTCATATGGGTTCATGGCTGAAACCTATGCATGAGAGCTACAATAATGCATAAACATATCACATCAACAACCATTCATGCTATCTTGTGCCCGTGTTCACTAATTATCCCTAACATGGATTCTAGGCATCTTTGCACATTAAACATAATGATAATAACATGAATTTCTGAATTCACATGATTTCAGATTGTCTCACATGGGTTTCAATAACCTATTTCCACATCTTTAGTTTCACATTTTTATTTGCACATTTTCTCTTTCACATGGTTCACTTTACACATACACATTCACATTGTCACTTACACATTTACACATGGTCACATACACATTACACATTTCACATTACACATTTTAGGTGCCGTGACACATAGTCCAAACCACCAAAGAAGGACATACCATCACATTACACATAGACGCCATCTAGGCATTCCAATGGCGACTCTTGGACTGCGCAGACCGGGAGAACAATCTCCACCCTAACCAGTGGTACTTGTCCACCTCCAGGATTCCCCCTAATGCCCTTAGGGTCACTTACACACTGAACTTTCTCAGGGGAACTTTTCCCTGATACAGCTCCATTGCCTTCTCGGAAAAGTCTCACATTGGCACAGTTACACTTTTACACATTTACCGTTTTACACATGGTTGTACACATAACTCTTCTCATTTCATTCACTTTCTCACTCACATGAACATTTTTGTTTTTTCCTAACATGGCACTACATAATTTCAGGAGATTAACACACAGTAATTTCACCAATCAAGTTGGTTTTAACGATAGCTAATCACATTACGATAATACACGTAGATTATCACGTTTCACATGAAAATACATAACTTTTTATTTAATGATCCAAACGACCTGAAATTTTAACCACATGCTGTTTTCGGGTTCAAGGTCATACCCTCAATTTTTCAGATTTTTCTGAGCTAAATAGATTTACAGAAATCAAACACCTAATTTTGCATGTTATTCACAACTAAGTTACATGGAATTTAACACATCTTGCAATTGCCACTTACTGTTTTAAACATAAGTTACAACATATGCATGAATTTAGAATACAAAATTACCCTAATTCATACATCTATGGATTGGTCACTACAACCATTCTTGCATGCTTCTATTTTATCGAACTGGATTTTATTAGCAATTTCGCAAGCATGGATGAATTACAAAAATTGCAACACATCTGCATGCCCACTAATCTTCATGAGTAGACTACAACCAAGACATTTAACTAATCCTAATCATGGAACATGGATTTGCAAATTTTCAACAAGTTATGCTCACAATTCATGGGATACATATTTCCACATTCACCATCACACCACATTCATCCACACACCACAATGGACAATAACATAAGTATAAGGTTTACCATATATCCTCATCACGTAAAACATACGAAGTTAATATAAGAGGGACAGAACAGCTCACTGTTCTGTCCAGAAGAACTTGGCGACGGTCTCTGCTGCTGACTCAGGGTCAGCGGCATGGTCGATGGACGCCAAGCATGATCTGGGCGTCCAGGGACCTTGCCGTCGAACCAGGTCTGTGCAGAGACACAGACCCGAGCTCTGAATCTTGGGTGAATGGGAGGGTCTAGGACTCGAGGAAAATTCCCTAAAAATCATAGAAACAACCTAGACTCATACGGGGACATCATAGATAGGTTACTTTCCTTCTAAAAATTCCTCCAAGGGATCTAGGGCTTGGTGAAGACCTCCTTGGGCAGTCCCAAGAAAGTTGCAGAACTCCCTCCAAGTCACCTTCCTCCGGGTTCTTGGACGAGCTCCACAGCAAGGGGACGATGGGGAAGCCTTCTCCTTTGCTCCAGCTTCCTTCTTGAAGCAGTAGATCTCCAGATCAAGCTCCAATGGGTCGGATTTGAGGGTGCTAAGAGGGGTTTTTCTCACAGCTTTCTCCTAGGGTTTTTTCTTCTCTTTTTCTCCTCTTGCAAGGGTGAAGGGAAGAGTAGGGGAGAGGCCATTTCGGTTCAGACTTAAGGGAGTCTCTCTCCCACTCACTGGGTGATAGGACACCCTCAGAGCCGTTGGGGGACATCCCCCATGGGTGGCCATACCTTGTTTCAGAAGCTTGCAGCTCTGCTGCGCATGCAGGTCAGAGAAATTGGCGTCCACATCGCTGGACGCCAGGATAAGTGTTGGCGTCCATGTCTGGACGCTGACACCAGATAACGGCCAGGGTTTGATGCCAAGGGGCCTTCGGCCAGAACTCTAAATTATGCAGAAAACCATGCATACCATGCACATATACATGCAATATACATATGGTCGTATCCATACTATCATCATGCAATACTACATTATTTATGTTTAATATGGACACATGCACACGTATTATGCTAATAATGCATACGTAATATGTACATACATACACAAGCACATCATGCACACTCAAATACAAAAATACGATGGAAATTCGAGGGTCTTACACCTCTCTCCCCCTTAAGGAAACTTCGTCCTCGAAGTTAGAACGACACTACTCAAACAAAAGGGGATACTTCTTCTTCATCGCATTCTCAAGCTCCCACGTAGCCTCCTCACGTGAGAAGTTCCGCCATAGAACTTTCACCGACGCAATACTCTTGTTCCGGAGATGCTGAACCTTCCGGTCAAGAATGGCTACGGGTTGCTCGACATACGAAAGATCTGGCTGGATCTCCACTGGCTCATGACTAATCACATGAGACGGATCTCGGACATACTTCCTGAGCATAGATACGTGGAATACCGGGTGAACGCTAGCCAAGCTGGGGGTAAAGCTAGCTCGTACGCTGCTGCCCAAACGTCTGAGAATCTCATATGGGCCAATGAATCTAGGGCTTAGCTTGCTATGCCTGCCAAATCTGACAACACCACGAGTAGGCGATATCTTCAAGAAGACATGATCGCCAACTTCGAACTCCAAATCCTTTCTCCTGTTGTCGGCATAACTCTTCTGCCTATCCTGTGCCGCAACAAGCCTTTTCCTGATAAGCTAATCTTATCCGAAGTTTCCTGAACTAACTCTGGTCCGATCAACTGCCTATCACCAGTCTCCTCCCACATAAAGGAGATCTGCAGGGCCTACTATACACGCCTCGAATGGAGCCATACCATACTAGCATGAAAGCTGTTGTTGTATGCAAACTCCACAAGAGGTAAATGACGTTCCCAATCATCCTTCCAATCCAGAACACACGCTCTCAACATATCCTCGAGCGTCTGGATAGTCCTCTCGGACTGTCCATCGCTCTGGGGATGAAACGCCGAACTGAGCTTAAGCTCCGAACCTAACGCATCCTGAAGACCCTTCCACAATCTCGAAGTAAATCTCGGATCTCGATCCGAAATGATCGATTTCGGCACACCATGCAATCTAATGATACCGCTAACATACAATCTAGCTAAACTCTCTACTGACTGCTTCTTCTTCATAGGCAAGAAATGAGCAGTCTTCGAGAATCCATCTACAACTACCCAAATCGAGTCATTGCCCCTTCTAGATCGAGGCAAACCCGACACGAAATCCATAGTGACAGCTTCCCACTTCCATACGGGATATCCATCCTCTGCAGGCCAGATGGTCGCTGCCGCTCGGCTTTCACTTGCTGACATACTAGACATCTAGACACATAATCCGCAACATCCTTCTTCATGCCGGACCACCAAAATGATCTCTTCAGGTCTTGATACATCTTAGTGTTACCCGGATGAATAGAGAATCGCGATCTATGAGCCTCCGCTAACACATGCTCACGGACATCTACTACATCGGGGACACAAACACGGTGCTGAAATCTAATCACACCGTCCTCATCACGAGCAATGCCCGCCTTACCCACTAACTTTAACAATCTAGGATCAGCTTTCTGCTGCTCAATCACCTCATCCAAGACTGGGATCTAAGGGATAGCTGAGCTACAAAAGCCTGACACAAGATGGCTCTAACTCGGTCATAGAGCACGCTGCATCCTCCAACATCTTCCAATCCTACTGGAGCGAAGACCTCTTTCTACTAAGAGCATCCGCTACGACGTTCACCTTTTCAGGATGATACTGAAGGTCGAAGTCATAGTCCTTCAAGAACTCAATCCATCTTCTCTACCTCAGGTTTAATTCCTTTTGGGAGAAAAGATACTTCAAGCTCTTGTGGTCGGTAAACACCTCAAACCTGACACCATAAAGATAGTGCCTCCAGATCTTTAGTGCATGAACCACAGCTGCGAGCTCCAAATCATGAGTCGGATAGTTCCTCTCATGCTCCTTCACTGACGAGAAGCATAAGCCACTACCCTCTCTCGTTGCATGAGTACACAGCCTAAACCATCTGAGATGCATCCGTATAAATGGAAAAACCTCTAGACCACTAGGCAATACCAATACCGGAGCAGAAGTAAGCTTAGCCTTCAATAGCTGAAAGCTACGCTCACATGCCTCAGACCATACGAACTTCACCCTTTCTGGTCAGCTTTGTCAAAGGGGCGGCGATGGATGAGAAACCTTCAATGAATCGCCGATAATAACCAGCTAACCCAAGGAAACTACGAATCTCCGAAGGGGTTCTGGGAATCTCCCAATCCATAACTGCTTGGACTTTTGCTGGATCAACTGCACACCAGCGCCGGAGATAACATGCCCGAGAAAGTGAACCTCGCGCAACCAGAACTCGCACTTGCTGTACTTCGCATACAGCTTGTGCTCACGGAGAACCTCTAAGACTAACCTCAAATGCTGACGATGTGTGGCCTCATCTGAGATAGACCAACACGTCATCATAAACACAACAACAAAGCTATCTAAATACGGACTAAACACCCGGTTCATGAGATCCATGAACGCTGCAGGGGCGTTGGTCAATCCGAAAGGAAGAACCAAAAACTCATAATGTCCATAACGGGATCTAAATGCCGTCTTGGACACATCCTCACTCCTAATCCGCAACTATGATAACCAGATCGCAAGTCAATCTTGGAAAAGACTGATGCATCCTGCAACTGGTCAAACAGATCATCAATCCGAGGTAAGAGATACATGTTCTTCACAGTCACCTGTTTAGCTTCCTATAATCAATGCACAACCTAAGTGACCCGTCTTTCTTCTTGACGAATAATACATGTGCGCCCCAAGGGAAACACTAGGGCGATAAATCCCTTATCGAGCAATTCTTGCAATTGCTTCCTCAACTCGGCTAATTCTGCAGGGGCCATCTGATATGGGGCCTTCGAGATAGGAGAGGTGCCTGAAGCAACTCTATAGTGAACTCTATCTCCCTATCCGGTGGCAATCCAGAAAGTCATCGGGAAAGACATGGAAAGTCCTGCACCACCTCGATCTCTGCAAGAGTCAGTGACGAACCAGCATCGGGTACTAGCATAACGCTGGCAAGAAATGCGTCACAACCCTTGTTCACCATGCGCATCGCTTCTTCATGGCAAGATAACTAACTTTCCCGCTAAGTTCTTTGGCAAGGATGAGAGAACTCATCCTCACCAGGAATGCGGAAAACAATCTTCTTCCTACGACAATCCACTAATGCATAGTGCTCCTCTAGCCAATCTAGACCAAGGATACAATCATAGTCCTTCATCTTTAGCAAAGAAACACCCATCTAGGAATCTATCCTCGATGCACACAGGTAACGCGGAATGCACTTCTAGTCGATACCTTACCCGCAGGGGTGTGCATAGACAAAGGGACCTCTAACTCCTCAGACTCTATGCCTGACTCTAGGGCTAACTGCCTAGCGAACCGCTCGGAAATGAACGAGTGAGTAGCACCCGTATCAAACAAAACCCGAGCGTGCACACCGAAAAGTAAACTGTACCTCGGTGACATGCTCCCCTGCTCGGCGTCCTCACGAGCTAACGCAAACACTCGAGCTGGGGCTCGAGGCCTTCCTGGTCGTCCTGTAGCTGGCTCGGCTGCCGCTACTGCTGGTACTGGCGCTCTCACGCTGAGCTCCCTGCTGAGTCTTGGGCAGTCCTTGATCTTGTGGTCGCTGCTCCCACACTTTAGGCATCTACCCGCTACTACCAGCACTCGGAACCTCCATGGGTCTTCCCACAATGGGGACACTCTTTCTTCGCACCGGGAACGTACAGAAGGTACCTGAGAGTTGCTGACTGCCACTGATTTCTGCGGTGTCTGGTACACCGTTTTCTTCTTATCCTGCCGTTGGAAAGTCGCTGCCCGCCTCTTCTGCGAAGCCTTCTTCTCCTCCAGATATTGCTCCATTTCTCCCTCCTGTCTGAGGCTGCGCTGAGGGCCTCGTCTAGCGTGCGGTGGTCGAACGCCACGAGTCTCATCCTCAGTGATGGTTTGAGACCCACAAATTCTTGGTCTTCCTGCGCTCATCCTCTACTATATGCGGTGCATATTTAGAAAGTTCTAAAATCTTGCCTCGTATTCCAGGACAGTCATCGATCCTTGTGTCAGGGAAAGGAATTCTTGCTCCATCTTGTCCTGGATATGCTCTGGGACGAACTTGGCTCGGAAGAGCCTCACGAACGCATCCACGCTCCATCTACTACTGCTCTCCTGCTCCGTCTCAAAGCGTACGTAGTAGGAGGACCACCATACATCACTCTCTCTCCTGCAATACACCTTCATAAGCTCTAACTAACAAATTCTAACTTGACAAACACATACAAGCATAAACTAAACATACCTGTAGCATGTAGGTGGCTAATGTCACCTTGTCCTCATCAGGACACCTGATAGCTCGGAAGATTTTCTCCGTCTCCCTCATCCAGCTTTCTGCTGCCATTAGCGGATCACTCTCCCCCTTAAAAGAGGGTGGGGTCATCCTCTTGAATCGCTTCATGATGGAAGGTCCACCATGGTCCTGAGCTGGGGCTGAGCCTGCTACATTAAACAATAACAATATACAATAAACACAATATCATACAATTTAAATAGCAAACTACTAGGTTTTTCATTATTCTACTACCTGAGCCTCCAACTGGGCCTGGAGTGCTGCCTGGGTGTTGGCCTGCGTCTGCATGGCTTGCACCAGACCTTGCATGAATACTCCATAGTCCACTGGCGGTGGTGGGGGAAGCACAGGACCCTGTGGGGCCGGGGCCTGCTGCTCCGCCCGCTCCTCACGCCTCTGCTCGTCGTCGCGAGCTGGCACACCTCCACGTCATCCACGGGAAGCCATGGCTGTAATAAAATTCAGCCACCATTAGAGCTAGGTTACTAAGTTCTCTAACCATTTTCTTATCTATCTTTCATTTCTATTAGTTTTCTACACATGTGGACATACTTAGCATGCAATGGGGATGATGACTTAGGTATATTCATGTGTAATCTCAACCGGTCGCTCTGATACCAATCTCTGTGACGGCCCTCGTTACACCGGTACGGTTATACCAACCCACGTCGGTATAGCGAGAGTCCTCACATTGAGACATTTACCCAAACGATACAAACAGCTGAGATACACGCGAATATACAACAGAGTAGCGAAAGTAAAAGACAACTCTCCATTCATTCATCATCCACATTAAACATACATGCAATTTGCAATTAACAAAAGGAACTAAGAGTTCACATATATTTAAATTGCTGAAATTAAATACAAATGTCCACACTTATACATCATTTTTCATAACACTCTAATACAATGTTCAAGTTACATACTTATGAGTACACAAATCTCAAGAACTCCAAAACTAGCTAGTCTCCGCGCTCGGAGTCCGTCTCTGCTGCCTCCTCCAAAGTGCCACGTCACCAACTACACCTGTACGCCGAAGCAAGGAGTGAGTCCAAGGACTCAGCAAGCAACACTACTCATGATATACACTACAAGTCCTAGTGGTTTCTACATACACATTTACAATTTTGCAACACATGGCATGCTAGTCAATTCAAGTTTCAACCTATCATGAACGTTCTACAATTTTATACATAAATCATGCTTTCAGATTTCTAAAATAATTCACCTATCACATGGTCTCTATTCAATTTACTCATGAACTTTAATCTTTAAAGAGCTAAAACATGAGACTATCAACATGAACATTTTTACATACATAAAGGGAACACAACTAGCATAGATTTTACATATTTTTAAACATATATATGACCTTTTCACATGCTTTAGGTTGCTGATTTCATATGGGTTCATGGCTGAAAACCTATGCATGAGAGCTACAATAATGCATAAAACATATCACATCAACAACCATTCATGCTATCTTGTGCCCGTTTCACTAATTATCCCTAACATGGATTCTAGGCATCTTTGCACATTAACATAATGATAATAACATGAATTTACTGAATTCACATGATTTCAGATTTGTCTCACATGGGTTTCAATAACCTATTTCCACATCTTTAGTTTCACATTTTTATTTGCACAAGTTTTTCCTCTTTCACATGTTCACTTTACACATACACATTCACATTGTCACTTACACATTTACACATGGTCACATACACATTACACATTTCACATTACACATTTTTAGGTGCCGTGACACATAGTCCAACCACCACAGAAGGACATATACACATCACATTACACATAGACGCCATCTAGGCATTCCAATGGCGACTCTTGGACTGCGCAGACCGGGAGAACAAGTCTCCACCCTAACCAGTGGTACTTGTCCACCTCCAGGATTTCCCCCTAGTGCCTTAGGGTCACTTAACACACTGAACTTTCTCAGGGAACTTTTCCCTGATATAGCTCCACTGCCTTCTCGGAAGCAGTATCACATTGGCACAGTTACACTTTTACACATTTACCGTTTTACACATGGTTGTACACATAACTCTTCTCATTCATTCACTTTCTCACTCACATGAACATTTCTATTTTTCCTAACATGGCACTACATATTTTAGGAGATTAACACACAGTACTTTCACCAATCAGTTGGTTTTAACGATAGCTAATCAATCATTACGATATATACACGTAGATTATCACGTTTCACATGAAAATACATAACTTTTATTTACTGATCCAAACGACCTGAAATTTTAACCACATGCTGTTTTCGGGTTCAAGGTCATACCCTCAATTTTTTAGATTTTCTGAGCTAAATAGGATTTACAGAAAATCAAACACCTAATTTTGCATGTTATTCACAACTTAAGTTAACATGGATTTAACACATCTTGCAATTTGCCACTTACTGTTTTAAACATAAGTTACTAACATGCATGAATTTAGAATACAAAATTACCCTAATTCATACATCTATGGATTGGTCACTACAACCATTCTTGCATGCTTCTATTTTATCGAACCGGATTTTATTAGCAATTTCGCAAGCATGGATAATTACCAAAATTGCAACACATCTGCATGCCCCACTAATCTTCATGAGTAGACTACAACCAAGACATTCAACTAATCCTAATCATGGAACATGGATTTGCAAAATTTTCAACAAGTTATGCTCACAATTCATGGATACAATATTTCCCACATTCACCATCACACCACATTCATCCCCACCACAATGGACAATATACATAGAGTATAAGGTTTACCATATATCCTCATCACGTAAAACATACCGAAGTTAATGTATAAGAGGGACAGAACAGCTCATTGTTGTGTCCAGAAGAACTTGGCGGCGGTCTCTGGCCACTGACTCAGGGTCAGCGGCATGGTCGATGGACGCCAAGCATGATTTAGGCGTCCAGGGACCTTGCCGTCGAACAGGTCTGTGCAGAAACACAGACCCGAGCTCTGAATCTTGGGTGAATGGAGGGTCTAGGACTCGAGGAAATTCCATAAAAATCATAGAAACAACCTAGACTCATACGGGGACATCATAGATAGGTTACTTTCCTTCTAAAAATTCCTCCAAGGGATCTAGGGCTTGGTGAAGACCTCCTTGGGCAGTCCCAAGAAAGTTGCAGAACTCCCTCCAAGGTCACCTTCCTCCGGGTTCTTGGACGAGCTCCACAGCAAGGGGACGATGGGGAAGCCTTCTCCTTTGCTCCAGCTTCCTTCTTGAAGCAGTAGATCTCCAGATCAAGCTCCAATGGGTCGGATTTGAGGGTGCTAAGAGGGTTTTTTCTCACAGCTTTCTCCTAGGTTTTTTCTCTCTCTTTTTCTCCTCTTGCAAGGTGGGGAAGAGTAGGGGAGAGGCCATTTCGGGTTCAGACTTAAGGAGTCTCTCTCCCACTCACTAGGGTGATAGGACACCCTCAGAGCCGTTGGGGGACATCCCCCAATGGGTGGCCATACCTTGTTTCAGAAGCTTGCAGCTCTGCTGCGCATGCAGGTCAGAGAAATTGGCGTCCACATCGCTGGACGCCAGGATAAGTGTTGGAGTCCATGTCTGGACGCTGACACCAGATAAACGGCCAAGGGTTGATGCCAAGGGGCCTTCGGCCAGAACTCTAAATTATGCAGAAAACCATGCATACCATGCACATATACATGCAATATACATATGGTATCGTATCCATACTATCATCATGCAATACATACATTATTTATTTTAATATGGACACATGCACACGTAATTATGCTAATTAATGCATACATAAATATGTACATACATACACAAGCACAATCATGCACACTCAAATACAATAAATACGACAGAAATTCGGGGTCTTACACCCTTTGTGTGTTTTCAGCGAGGAGGCCGTGAGTGGTGTCCCGGCGTCGTGGAGCTTGCGTGGAGCGAGGAGGAGGTGCCAATCCGACGTGAAGGGCCCTATTGGGGTTTGTTCTTCGTTGAAGGTAGGATTTCTTGTGCTCGTTCTCGATCCGGGTGGATTGGGAGCCCCTCGAGATTTGTATAGTGTTTACTGCTTCTCCATGCTCCCCTCCCCCGTGCGGTATGTGTGTGGCTTGTGGGCCCCCGAGATGGAGCATCACGTGGGTCTGCCTCTCTGATGGTGTCGTGACCGCGATGTGCGTTGCGACACCAGAAGTGGCATCTACCTGGCCGGGCGTGACCTTATCGCGACGCGTTTTCCGGTCACGATAAGGATCATTATCGCAACGCGTTTTCCTGTCACGACAGGGTTGCTGTCGCGACGCTTCGCCCCATCGCGATAGGGTTGCTGTCGCGGTGCCTTTCCCCATCGCGATGGTATCGCGACGGCCTTGGAGGTCGTAACAGTACCCATGTTGTCTCGGGTGTTTCCGTGGCCCCGGTTGGTGTGTCGATGTGTGCCCCAGGACAGGCTTTGCCCTTAGGACCTTCTGGTGGGGAACGCGACAAGTTACCTTCGTACGTTCAGTGGCCGAAGGTGACACCTTCATGGCCATGTCCTGGCAGCGGTGCCAGGAGGGTCGTGTCTGCCTAATAATCGATTGACCGATGGTCAATCAATTATTAGCAGAGCGACGGGTTTTCCGTACCGACTGGTGGTGTTCTGAGGTTCTGGCTCATCCGTGCGTGCCTCTTGCTTGCTGGGCTTGTTGTGGGTTACAAGCCAGCAGTTCGGCATGGTTCTTGTTGTGCTTGCCCCGCCTGTTCGCCCGGTGCTTGGCACTTGAGGGCTTGTCCCGTTTAGAGGTTCTCTGTTGCCTGGAACCCCCATCCTCGGGAGCCTGTTGAGGGAGTGCTCTGGGCTACGAGCGTGCCCGAGTTGGCAGCTGACTTGGCAGACTCTGGAACTGAGGGGAAAACAGGTTTGGACAACGACGCTGAGTCGTTGTAGTGCTCTCTTGTCTGGGGCGGGACGTCGAGGTTGTTAAGGTGTTTTCTTCCCGGCGAGCCTAGATAGTCCTTGTCTCACCGCCTCTCTCTGCGTTGGTTCCAAAGCCACGTAGTGGTGCTAGGCGTGGGGCCGTAGCTTGGCCAGGCTGTGGTGTTGCGTGCGTTTGTGTTGTTCTGTGGAGGCTCTGTCTCGCTCTTCCGCGGAGGGGAGGCAGGAGCTAGGCTGGCGAGCAGAGGGTGTGGACAGCGTGTCCTCCTCTTGGCTTGGTTGTTGTTGTTGTGATGGTGTTTCCTCACGACGTTTCCAAGTATGACTCGTTGCCCTAGCCTGCACGGTGGTTGTAGCCTGGCCGTGTCTAGCTTCCATGGGCGTTGTTGGTGTGGCCTTGTCGGCCCATGCTTCTGGTGGTTTCCGCTTCAGTGTCCTCTCAGTTCCGTAGTCTCGTTCTTGGGTGCCAGTTCGTGGTGGCACCGGCGTGTGTGGCTTCCCGACCTCGCGGTGTGTCTGGGGTCCGGGGTGGTTCTGCTTGTGGGCCCTCGACCTTGTGGAGGTCTGAGGTGGCCGTGCTTGTGGTGCGACGTCATTCTCACCTGGTTGTTGCGTGGTCTCAGTGGTGTGAGGGTTGCTTCTGCTTTGTGCCCGACTCCGTTGGTTTCTGCGGGAGTCGTGTGTGTGTCACGACCTTGGTTGGTGTCGTGGCGTTGCATTGTTATGTTCCGCTGCTTAGTAGTACCCTATTGTAGGTGTTCCTCGCTTTACAGCTTTCTAGGGTAGTTTCCTGTTTTTGGAGTTCCTACTGCTCTGGCCGGTGAGGGACTGGTAATCCCTACTGGGCCTTGTTCGCGAGGCTCACCCCCCTACTTCCTTTAGCTAGGGGCTCATCGTCGCGGGAGCTCGGTGTCGGACGGGTTGCGGAGGCGGCTGTGGCACCGTGTGTTATCAGCAGCAGTGAGAGCAAGTGTTGTGAGCTCTTGTACCTGAGTGAGTTGAGAGTTGTGCTTTGCAAGTTCTCGAGGTATGCCCCTTAAGGACTGCATCTTTCTTCTTGTACCTGTGCTTTTACTTGGGACACATTGTATATTGTATATCTCGTTATAGTTATTTAAATTCAGTACATATCTCACTAGACTATTTCTTCTAACCCTTCCAGGTCTTCGGATCCGTGGGTGGCGACGTGAACTTCGGGGTCTCTGGCGGGGGTCCGAGAGGTCTGGTCATTACAGTTAGTATCAGCGTGGGTCTACTGAGATTGGTAATGAGTTAATAACTATAGCTGTCCCAAAAAAAGGTACTAGTACACTGTTGACACCGTCCAACTAGTGTTAGGCTTGTGCTTTCAATTGTTTAGCAGTTGTGCAGCTTCCCTACAAGGTTTGTGTGCGTGCTGTAGGAGGGTTGCAGCTGTTGCCATTCCGCGAGTGTGGCGAGTGTGGTCGCTCGGTGTGTTCGTGCCGTGGTGGCGCGGTTGGCGGTGGACTCGTGGCAGTGGTCTTCCCCCAATGTGGAGGACACTTGCAGGCAAGTTAGGCGTGGTGCTCTTGTAGTCTTCGGCGCATTTGGTGCGTGTGGGCCGCTATGGCTGAGAGAACCTATGTGTGGTGTGGCCTTCACCGGTGCAGGGTTGTTGTCTGTGGAACCAGTCAAAGTGTCCTACCTTGTTGGCTGTTCCCATGTTGTTGGGGTGGTTGCTGTGTTGGTCTTGTGTGTGGTTTCATGTCTGTGCATTGTGCTCTGCTTAGTCGGTGTCGTTGCTCGAGCTAAGCAAATGTTTTGTGTGCCGTGTTGCATCTCTGGTTGAGCGCTGCAACACTTGTCTGTGGTTGTTGTCGGCCTAGTGCTGGCTGGTTGTGAGCTCTAGTGAGGTGCTCCCGAAGTCTTTCTCTATTTGTTCTGGTGGAAGTGAGGTTTCCCCAGAACTGTGATGTGCTCGTTTCTGGTTGCTATTGCGGCCCTCTGGGTTGAGGTGCATCGTTTGGTTGCCCTGTGTTCTGGTGAGGTTTCTCAGAACCGTTGTTGTTGTCTTGGTGAGGGTTTCTCCCAGACTGTTCCATGCTTGTTTCTGTTGTTGCTGTGCTGCCTCAGGGTCTGAGGTATGCTGTTGATTTGGGTGTGCGTTCTGGTGGTTTCCCCAGAACTGTGCCTTGGTGGTTCTGGTGGAGGTTCTCCCAGGACTGGCTTGCATTGCTTCTGCTTGCTGCAGTGTTCTCTCTAATGGTATGTGTTGTTTGGTCGCTTGTATTGTGCGTTCTGGTGAAGGTTCCTCCAGGATCGCCCTTTGTCGTTTCTGGCGGAGGTTCTTCCCAGAATGCTCTGTGTTCGTTTCGGGCCACCGTTTTGTTGCCCCTGTGGTTCGAAGTGTGCCGTTTGGTTGAGCTGCATTTTGGTGAGGTTCTCCTAGAACGTCTCTTGGCGCTTTTGGTGGAGGTTCTCCCAATTGCCTTGTGTTTGTTTTGATGGTCGTTGCTCTCTCTCTCTCTCTCTCTCTCTCTCTCTCTTTGTAGAGATGAGCTGTCGTTGTTGCCGGTTGGACTATCTTTGTTATAGTCTGCTAGGGCGTTGTCGGTCAAGGTGTTGTGCCCTTGGCCGTGCATCTAGCTGTCGCGTTGGCCAGGTTGCCTTATTGTTCGTTTCTGAGTTTCTTGGCTGCATTGGTGGGACTTTGTGTGTCCCCGTGGCTCGGATGGTTTGTTTTGTTTTCCTGTGCCCAGCGTGCTCTCCCAGATGGTGGTTTGGTGAGCGTAATGGGTGTTTGGCTGGCTGTGCTTCTTGTGGAAGTGTCAGTCTTGCGTTGTGGGTTTTCCTCTTGCGTGTAGAAGAGACTCGTTGTGTGTGTCTCCTTCCTCTGCTTTCCGTTGGTTGCTCGGGGTGGCGATGCTCCACTGTGGTGTTGTGTTGCCAGGGTGCGCATCGTTGTGACCTTCATGTGGAGTCATCTTCCCTTGAGTTGTTTTTGGGTTGAGCTGATTGCTCCCCTCGCACTGTCGTTTCCTTGTGGCACCGTGGGTCGGTGGACCTATTCGTGCCGTTTGTCGTTATGATTGTTTCTTGCTGCCTGCCTGAACAATTTGAGGCATTGGGGCCCTGTTGGTTTCGTGCGAGGTAGTATCATTTTCTGTTGGGTTGCATGTGTGAGTGTTGCTCTGCTGTTCACCAGTTTTCTTGCTTGGCTTGCTCGTGCAAGCGTTGTTCCGGTGTGTGCTCGATTGTGCCTCGGCTTGTGCCTTGGAGGCTTTTCATGTCATCGTTTTGGTATTGGGCCTCTCTATCAGTCGCGATGGAGATGGTGCTTCTTGCTCTTGTGTGCTAGGGAGTCGCTGTCATTTTCGCTCTCCGTGCGGCAGAGTCAGTGCTCGTGTTCTGTGTGCTTTTTGGAGCCGACGTGGTTGTTGCGCTCTTGAAGTTGTCGGATTTCCATGTGCTTCTCTTGTGGGTCTCTGGTGGAGAGTTCCCTTTGGTGGGCCCTGTGTTGTTTCGGGCCGTTGGTGCGGTTGTGTGTGCTGCACCTTGAGCATTTTTCGATACTTCGTGTCCTTGTGTCTTAAGGGCTGGGGTCGGTGTGGCCTGTTGTGCCCTTTCAGGCTTACGGTTCCTTGCATGTGGCTTTTGGCAGGTCTCCTGTGGAGAGTCATTCCTGTTAGCCCGTGTTGTTTCGGCCTCTAGTGCACCTGTGTTGCACTTTGCTTAGTTTTGGTGCTTGTGGTAGCAATGTGTGCTCGTGCTCGAGTGTTTCGGTTTTGTGCCATCTGGAGCCTTGGTGCATTGTGTTGTACCTTGGGTGGCTCTTGGTGCTGGGTTTAGCACCATGTGTTGTGACGTGTTCTTGTTCGTGAGGATTGAGTGTTGTTTCACGACTTCACTCGGTGTTGGAGGCGTTGGACTTTCCGCCTCTGGGACATGTGTGCTAGCCTGAGTCTTGTGGTTGTACCATTGCCGCTGTGGGGTGGCTGCTTTGCCTTGTCTAGGTAGCCCTATCGTTGGTACTCCAGGCTTTAATCATAGCATGTGTCTTGGTTTTCCCTCTCGCTTTAGGAGCGAGTGTGTTCGGGTGTGGTACCCTACTTCGGTCCTGGGTCCCTCCGAGGTCGACGTGTTGTTCTCGACCTCTGCAGTTGTTTTGGTTCCTATGTGGTTGTGTGTCTTTCTGGTGGTTGGCAAGTTGGTACCCGCGCTGAGCCCTGTGTGCACGTGGCGGGTGTGCTGCCAATTCCTCGTTGGTTCTCCGTTGTGCGTGGTGTTGGTGAGTCTGGAAGCCGATGGCAGAGTCTCCTGTCGGTTCGTCTGGTGATAGTGAGGCCTATTGGCTTGCTAGTACTCGACCACGTGGTTTGTCGACGTTGGGAGGTGTCCGGTTTTGACTTAACCTCAGACTTCTTTCATGTTTCCGTCACGGTGTGCCACGTTATGGAGCGTGTAACTCCCAGTTTTTTGTCGCTCCGCGTGTGCGTTTGGTGTCCTTGTCGACCACGAGGAAGGTCTGGGTGAGACCTAGTGGTGACAGTGGATGTCGTTTTCCGCGTGTTGAGGGTTCTCCGCGTGCGTTTGCTGTCCCTGTTTGACTGCGAGGAAGGTCTGGGTCAGACCTAGTGGTGACAGTGGACGTCGTTCCGTATGTTGTGGATCCTCCGCAAGCGTGATGTTGCTCTGGTTCTCGTCGCTTGCGTGGCTTCTCGGTTGGGCTAGTGACCGATGCTAGCTGCTGCTAGTAGCATGAGGCTGTTCCCCTGAGTTTTGTGCTTGACTCTCAGGCGTTTTTCCTGGTTGTTGTCAGCAACTGTGTACTCTGTCGGTTTTGTGCTGCGATAAGAGTGAGTTGCTGACCGGCGTTTCTCGTGTTGCTGCTGGCAACTGCGTCCTCTGTCGGGTTTTGTTGGCGACAGAGTGGGTTGTGAAGGATCGAGAAAAGATGTGGACAAGATCTAGAAGGGGGGGGGGGGGGGGGTTGAATAGATCTAATACCAATTAACGCGGAAGCTTAAGCAATTTAAAATTACTTCGAATTAGAGATCAAATCACCCAAACAATTTACTGATCTGAAGTGTGATTAGAGTGTGTGAGCAAATCAATTAGCAGTGTGAACGAAATCCCTATGCATGCATCTAGCGAGATACAAAGGAAAACCACAATTCAACCAATGCACAAAGGATTTTTAGGTGGTTCGAAAATCACCTCCAGTGACACCTATGTCCACCCCTCACACAGTGAGGCCACACTACTCAAAACCCTGAGTACAACTCACACAGGAGTACCGACTCCAAACACCCTTGAGCACGACGACTAAAAAAAAACACCTGGAGCACGACGACTCCAACTGAGCACGACGGCTCAAACAACAACCGGAGTACGACGACTCCAAATTGAGCACGACGGCTCAAACTACACAGTGAGTACGATGACTCACAAACTATTGAGCTCGACGGCTCACAAACAACTTGCTAGAAAAATACAAGACTCAGATCCTCTAGCAACAGATCTAGTCCACAAGAGTTAATCATGAGACTCATGCAACAACCCATGCACAATCTCAGAATCACTCAGAAGAGAAAAGGAAAGTGAGAATTGTATTGAGAGCTTTTTTTCTCTCAGATGTACTCCCTTATAGAAGGTCGAATTGTGAAGAGCTTTGATCTCTGAAAGTTCCTGGGCGATGCTCTGCAATCTGATCTTCAGGATCTTCCTTGAATTCTTCACGAGTCGGCTTCTACTTGATCTGCTTCCTTGAGGTGATCCAATTGTTTCTTCAATGATCAATTTTCACTTCTCATACTTGAACAGATGAGAATTTGGCTTGAGGAAGCACCAGGAAGACAAGAACAGGGAGGAGAACTCTTCTAGCCACCAATGGGATTTCTGGGAGGCTCTGAAAGGGTTCTTGCATGTTGGATAGCCAATAGAAGGGTATTTATACCCCTAATAGTCCAAATGTACCCTTGGGGGTCGTGGGCACATGATCCAAGGCTAATCCAACAATTCCCTAGGGTGCCACGTGTCCAAGACAAAATTTAAGTCACAGAGATTCCGGAGTGTGTCGACCTACCCATGAGGTGTGTCGACACACTATCCCAGACTGGCAAATCAATTCCCTGGGAGAGGTCTATAGTGTCGACCTGAGATGATCTAGTGTCGACACCATGTCCCAGACAGCAAAACAGGCCTTCTGGGAGAGCCATCTAGTGTCAACCTACCTGCATTTGGTGTCGACCTGACTGAAGAGATATGAAAAACAGGCCTTCTGGGAAGGCTCTCTAGTGTCGACACTATCTGGTTTGGTGTCGACCTGAGATAGAAGCCTGTTAACATATTTCTCTGGGATCTGTCTCTAGTGTCGACCTGCCCTGGTCTAGTGTCGACACTAGTTGATCATTTCTTCACCTTTTGCCTTAGATCTTGGAACATTGTGTCGACACCACCTTTGCAATAAATGTTTGTCCCTGAGAAATAAACACATAAATCATTAGTTAAATATATTATCATGAATATAAATGATAAATGTGCTTGGAAACATGCTTTTTGAATATTGTTATTTCAGGTGTGATGTATTTCACATGTTCCAATTGTTATGCATTAAAATCACAACTTGTCATCA
Organism: Colocasia esculenta; assembly: GCA_014218235.1. Classification (NCBI taxonomy): domain Eukaryota; kingdom Viridiplantae; phylum Streptophyta; class Magnoliopsida; order Alismatales; family Araceae; genus Colocasia; species Colocasia esculenta. Next base: position 39,591,943 of record CM024765.1, on the reverse strand, counting down.
TCAAAATGTGAGGAGAAATGAATTATATTCACACTCAACCCAACAATCTCCCCCTTTTTGATGATGGCAACATTCAATTCATATGGAAGTAGAAAGTTCCAATGAAATGTGATTTTAAGCATTTTCATTTCCTTTTGTTCATACTTGTCAAAGACCTTTGATCATTTTTTAGTGACATTCGAAAGTTGCACACATGAAAGACACAATGTTACTAGAAATAAGCTATTCTCACACAAAGGTCAAGCAGCTTGACAAGCATTCATCACATTCACATTCATTCAAAGAGTTTTCAATCACATTGAAGACACAAAGGTTTCTATTCATTCATTCAAAACATATGAACATTGCAATCTTCAAAAACACATTGTAATCTTCCTAAGTCCAACATTTATTGTTTCAAGCATGTTCAAAAGTTTATGGGCTTTAGGATTGTGGGTGATCAGGTTAGGAGAGGGCCAGCTGCAGTAGAGGCCCCCGTGGTTCAAGAGGATCAGCCTCCAGTGCAAGAGGATCAGCCTCCAGCTCAAGACTTGAGTCAAATGGGCTGCATAAGGAAGTGATCTATGCAAATCTGCCCTAGTTGTCTCAGAAATGATCTGGTACATGATGACATGGAGGTTGATCTTTATGTCCTTGTTCATGCAGTATATCACAAATCTTTGAATGTCAGTGAGTCTATCCCTCCCACCACCTTGGGGTGTTATGATAGTGGTGAGAATATGATGGGTAAGCCTCAACACAGGTGGAAAAGTATTTGTGTTGAATTTGGTAACATGAGTTTGCTTGGGATCAGACTCATCTGCTTGCAACCCAGTCAAGATTGTGTAGGCTTCATGAAGGTTGAATTCAAAATTATGGTAGTCTGCTCCTTCATCTGGAATTTTGAATATGGTGGATGCTATGTCTGTAGGCATATCAATCTCAATCCCTTTGACTTTTGACTTGTAGCCCTCATCAATGCTTCCAAATTCATATAGAATTCCTGGACAAGTCTAGGGTATATGATGCGAAACTCTGAGATGAAGGATTGCCAAGACTGAAACTTAAAGAAGTTGAGGACTTCAGGAAAGGCAGCATTCAATTCATTGTCCTCTAAGTCCATTGCTCTGGGCTTTAGAATGATCTTCCTTCACGAAGTGGTTTGGAAGGAGTCGCCTCAGAGGATGATGAGGATGACTGCTCAGAGACTTCAGGAGAAGAATCCAGAATTTTCCTCCTAGGGTACGCAGACCCTCTACCTTGCCCATAAGATGATGCCCTACCTCTCTTAGCAGATGATGGGGATGCAGAGGAAGGCCCTGGCTGCTCTGTAGGGTCATGGTGCCTCTTGGTTCTCCTTTCAGAGGGAGGAGCATCATCCGCCGGAATGGGCCTTGCCGTAGCCCTTGACCTTGCTCCACGGCGAGGGGCCTGCTTGGGTGCCATGGGAGCAAGATGGAGTAGAATAGGAGAGGATGGAGAGTGAGGAATGAGAGAAGAAGGATAGGGATGGAATGGAGGAGGGAAGGGTGGAAATGGATTCAAAGCCTGCCGGATTCAAGGAAGAAGACGGCCATCGAGTCGACTTGCAGAAGAAAAAGGGGTTTTCAGGGTACACTATCCCGCAGGAACAGCCAAACCCTTAACCGGCGCCCACGGTGTATATGACTCTGGCAGGGGGTCAATGTCGACACTAGAGGAGGTGAGTGTCGACCTGAGCTAAAGTGTGTCGACACTAGATGAAGGTAGTGTCGACCTGGCTGATGAAAAATTGAAATTTGAGTATGGAAAAATTTTGTGACTTTTGGGATATCTTTATAATGATAAGCAATGGGTGGAATAATCATTTCAAGGATTTTTAAGAGACTAAAAAATTCATGTGTTATATTTTGCAAAAATTCAACACAATTCAGTTTTACACAATATCCAACAGGATATGAGCATTCAGTGACTTGAGTCATTAAAATGATGATTTGAGGGATTAATACATTTAACAATCAACTACACACTACCATATTCTTCAAGTCCAAAGAAATAAAAAAAATATCTTTTAGACTGAAATCCAGTATGTTGAAAGTAAACAACTTTTTAAGAACAACTTGATGATGGATAAGAATGATTCTTTTAAAACAATTCTCCAATGATATACTCATTTTGTTTTTGAAACAAACTATCAAATGAGATACATCTTGTTCACTCAAGAACTAATGCTTTTCACACACTATAGTCCCTGGATACTAAAGATTTATCTATTATCAAGTCTCAAAGGGGTAAATGATGAACTTTTGACATGAAAATATACATTTTTTAGACGCCAATATTTCCAGTTACTCAGTCATCATCATAAAGGAATATGACATATTTATTTTACTTTGCATTTATTTTTGATTTTGAACCCCTTTGAACAGAGATAGCATTAGTGCCTCATGACATACATGGCACTTCATTCATTGTGAAGGTGTGCAGTTTCTCAGCACATGTGCCATTGCTCTGTTGAATTGACAAATTTTGGAGAGTTCTTGACAAAAAAGACATCATCTATATCCAACATCAGTTGCAAACAAAAAAAAACATGTTTAAATTCAAGGCACACATTATCCTTCAGTCTTTGAAAGAAGTCTGAATTTCTATAGTTTTGAAGAATATAGGTGAGAGTTGACAAATGAATATAGTAGATCACTCAAAGGATCATTTTGAGACTCTAGACACCTGAATGAGGACATCGTGCATGAAATTGATGTAATGCAAGAAAGGTTTTGAATTTTACAAAGGACATTATTTAAATTTTCTAGCTCCCTCTGAAATGAGGATTTCAACCACTTTTCATCAGAATAAAGATATGCAAGTTTTTGAAATCAGGAAAGATTCTCTTAAACAATAAAAGCCCCCTCTCAATAATTGCCTTTTCATTTCTTGGTACTTGCGGAGACATATACTCTCGCATAGTGAAAGTGTCCAGACAAGCATAACTTGTCCTTCTCCAAATCACCATTTGATATACCAAGAAGTTCAACACAATGTGAGTTGAAGAGTTTATTGTCAAAAAGAAATAGAAGTGAAATGGAGAGAGATATGATCAGTGTGAATCAAGGAAGCAAATGAATATGATGATGCAAAGAACTCCCCTTCAGAAGATGCCTAACACTCAACCCAATCCCATGAGAGTGATCAAGAAAATGGACATTTACAAAGACCAAGTTCTCTCCTTAAAGATGAGAATCTACTGTCAGGAAGGGGTTTGGTGAAGATGTCAGCAATTTGTTTTTCAGTTTCTATGAAGTGGAGTTCAAAGGATTTCTTTGCTACCTCATCTCTCAAGAAATGATAAATCAAACATGAAGGAATATTTCTCCAACATTTCACTCAAAGATTCTTTTGACTCACTTCCCATAAGATATGCATGATATGAAATGATCATACAAGCAATTCAGATATGTTCATTCAAAGTAGTTTGCACTGAAAGAATATGAACATGATCAAGCATGCATTAACAGGCAATTTATTGAAAAATATTTTTGCACTTTTTCAAATTTACTCCCCCTTAATTTGTGCATGGAATGAAAAAGTTAGCATGCAATTCACGCATGATTATGAGCACAATTAGCTTTAATCATAACATGACTTTTGGTACTTGGCGGAGTATTTTACTCATGCATAATGATAGTTTCCAAACAAGCATAACTTGTTTTTCCACATGTCATCATTTGATATACCAAGAAGTCAAAGCAATTAGTATGCACACAAACTCATGGGAACAGTTAACATGCATGATAACACAAACATGATTCCAATTATTATGACACAAAGTTCATTGATGGGAGTAGTATTGAAACACATTTCTCATTTTTCAGATAGAAATTAAACATTCGTTTCAATTCAGGCAATTCAAATTGAAATAACAAAGAAGTTTTACCTGAATGATATTCATTTCTTTTTCAAAGATTTTACCTGTGTTCTCTAATCATTTCTAGCATGCACAGCCAATATCTTGAATCCTTTACAGAGTATGGCTGCAAGACTTCTCAACTTGCTGATCAAGCTGGTTTTGGGACCCACACTTGTTTGGGTCCTGCAATGAAATCAATGTTAGATTGCAACAAAGATTTCTGAATCCAAAATGCTTTTAATTTTTGTATAGATGCATTTCCTTCATTGATAGAACTATGAGCAGAATTAGTTCCAGATTTTCTTTTTACCTTGACCAATGCATCTATGTTTTCATGAAGTTTTCTATTTTTAGGATTTTTAATATGAGCGGAAATAAAATGATTTTGTGCAACATTTCTATGCCTATACACATGGAATTTCTGAACATTTTCAGTATGAACATGATGTTTATTCTTTGCGTATGAGCATGTGCATTAGACTGGAATTTCTGAACATGCACAACAAAATCATTATGTACCAACAGTCCATAGAAATATGACCAATTTTATGACAATGAAGGCATTGGACTGATTTGGCATGTTTATTGAAATTTTGATTCTATTCCAGCAATATTTGGCAAGATGACCAGGTTTATTACAATTAAAGCAAATGAGAGCATTTTTTACCTGGTACTTACCTTGGCATGTATGGATTTGCTGAAATCTCATTTTCATGTGAGGAGGCTCACCATGAGGAGAAGGAGGTTCCTTTTTGTAGCTCTTGGCATGATGTGAATTTGGAATTTGCCTTGGAGCTTCTTGGATTGATGGAGGAAGTAGATGAGTCCTCTTGACAGTAGCATTCCTCTCTTTCCCTGTCTCTTTCTGAACAAGAACTTTCACTAGCTTTTCATTAGACTTAGAAGAGTTCTTATTTGCAGCAGATTTAACACATGTTAATTTTGTTTTGTTCTTATTTTCTTATCTCTCACAGAAGTATTCTTCAATTCATGTTGAAGCTTCTGTTTTTCAGATTTTAATGCAATTACTTCCTTTCTGAAATTTGAAGCTTGTTTAGCATGACATCCAAACCATTTTTCATCTTGTTCTTTTCATTTTCAAATTGAGAAATTTGTTTTTCCAAATCGACGATTTTATTACTCAAATTGCTGCATTCATTGTCCAATGGTTTGTCATGGTACAAGCATTCAATCTTCCTTTTTAAATGATGATTTTCTTCAACAAGTTGTTTGCATCTTTCATTTATTTGATGATCATGAGCCATATTAAAGATTTGTTTGTTTAATTGATCATTATCAAATTGAAGTTGTTATTGAGATCAATCAATTCTTCTTTTTCATTTTCCAGATCAATGACTTTTGATTTCAATAGCTCATGGTTTTCTTTCAATCCATTCAGTTTATGTTCACAGATTTGGAGTTCATCTCCAAATTCTCTTTTTCAGAATTTAATTTTTCAACTTCATTTTTCAATCATCATTTTCTTCTGAAAGATCCTTATCATTGTTCTGGTGCAATTCAAGTGTATTTTTCAAATTTTCACTTTCTTTATGGCAATGTTTTAAAGTATTTTTCAAATCTTTATTCTTAGTGTTCAGCTTTGCATTAAGATTTTGTAACTTCTTACAAAATTATATCAATTCAATATAAGACATGTCTTCATCTGCATCAGAATCAGAATTAGAATACATAAATGGGTCTGGAATTGATTTACCTGACCTTGTAGACTTATTTGAGCTCTTGTGGTCTGAAGAGGATGAAGAATGCTCTGATCTCATGGAATCTGCTGTTAGAGCCGAAGTCTTTTGAATTGTTGATTTTCTGGATTCATTGAAGCTCTTCTTTGCCATTGAGTGCTTGTGAGTTTCTTTTGCTCTTTGTCTTTGTGAGTCCTTTGAGAAATCCAATGAAAATAAGCTTGGGGATTTCTCTGAAATTGTAACAGGAAATTCATGTAGATTAAGACAATTTTCCATTATACCAAAACTCAAAAGACTATTAGCTCTAATCACAGAGAATCAATGTAACAAGGAATTAGATCTAACAATTAGAGTGGTTAACCTGCTCTAGTACCAAAGGTAGGAATCAGAGCGATTAAACACACAGAGACAGTGAACGATCAAGCAAACAGTTTAAGCAATTAGTACATAGATCAAACAGAAGCAATCAAATCAGATCAGAGATAGACATCAACCCGCTCTGATACCAATTGAAGGATCGAGAAAAGATGTGGACAAGATCTAGAAGGGGGGGGGGGTTGAATAGATATAATACCAATTAACGCGGAAGCTTAAGCAATTTAAAATTACTTCGAATTAGAGATCAAATCACCCAAACAATTTACTGATCTGAAGTGTGATTAGAGTGTGTGAGCAAATCAATTAGCAGTGTGAACGAAATCCCTATGCATGCATCTAGCGAGATACAAAGGCAAACCACAATTCAAACCAATGCACAGAGGATTTTTAGGTGGTTCGGAAATCACCTCCAGTGACTCCTACGTCCACCCCTCACACAGTGAGGCCACACTACTCAAAAACCCTGAGTACAACTCACACAGGAGTACGACGACTCCAAACACCCTTGAGCACGACGACTAAAAAAAAAACACCTGGAGCACGACGACTCCAAACTGAGCACGACGGCTCAAACAACAACCGGAGTACGACGACTCCAATTGAGCACGACGGCTCAAACTACACAGTGAGTACGATGACTCACAAACTACTGAGCTCGACGGCTCACAAACAACTTGCTAGAAAAATACAAGACTCAGATCCTCTAGCAACAGATCTAGTCCAACAAGAGTTAATTCATAAGACTCATACAACAACCCATGCACAATCTCAGAATCACTCAGAAGAGAAAAGGAAAGTGAGAATTGTATTGATGAGCTTTTCTCTTCAGATGTACTCCCTTATAGAAGGTCGAATTGTGAAGAGCTTTGATCTCTGAAAGTTCCTGGGCGATGCTCTGCAATCTGATCTTCAGGATCTTCCTTGAATTCTTCACAAGAGTCGGCTTCTACTTGATCTGCTTCCTTGAGGTGATCTAATTTCTTCTTCAACGATCAATTTCCACTTCTCATACTTGAACAGATGAGAATTTGAATTGAGGAAGCACCAGAAGACAAGAACAGGGAGGAGAACTCTTCTAGCCGCCAACGGGATTTCTGGGAGGCTCTGAAAGGGTTCTTGCATGTTGGATAGCCAATAGAAGGGTATTTATACCCCTAATAGTCCAAATGTACCCTTGGGGGTCGTGGGCACACGATCCAAGGCTAATCCAACAATTCCCCAGGGTGCCACGTGTCCAGGACAAAATTTAAGTCACAGAGATTCCGAGTGTGTCGACCTGCCCATGAGGTGTGTCGACACACTGTCCCAGACTGGCAAATCAATTCCCTGGGAGAGGTCTCTAGTGTCGACCTGAGATGATCTAGTGTCGACACCATGTCCCAGGCAGCAAAACAGGCCTTCTGGGAGAGCCATCTAGTGTCGACCTGCCTGCATTTGGTGTCGACCTGACTGAAGAGATCTGAAAAACAGGCCTTCTGGGAAGGCTCTCTAGTGTTGACACTATCTAGTTTGGTGTCGACCTGAGATAGAAGCCTGTTAACATATTTGTGACGGAACGCCTTGGCCAAGCCCGTTAACCGATAACGTACTTGATTCGAGTTCGCCTCCCGCGAACGGGTCGAAGCCTCGCAGGGATACCAAACCACAGTCCGTGTAAACATAAAGGAAACACCACATTTTATATATAATCCACAAGTTTACATAGCCAATTTTCCACAAAACTAAAAAGAGGTACAAGAGCCTGGGGCATACCCCGAGGTACAACTGAAGAAAGTAACAATTACAAAACTACACTGCTGGGGCTACTCTGCTGGAGGTGCTGACCCTGCACCGCTACGACGCGGCCCTGAACTGGACGTCGGACGAGAAACGTCTCCTCGCTCTCACCTGTGGGGGTAAAGGTGAGCCTCTCTAGTCACTGGCTTATAGGGAACTCCCCCAAACCGAGCAAACCAAACACCACAGGTACGAAAGCAGTAAACAATACCAACAATTTATAGAACAGCTAAGCAGGTAAGTAAAGCTGTAAAAGTACTCACCGTCTGCCGACTACGAGAAACAACAATAATAACTAAACGGCAAACCAGTACAGGTGTACAAGCTAAAGTAGAGACAGCCAACACGAGCCACGTGAACTGGTTCGCGACACCAGAAACTGACTCGGACAACTAACATAGGTCTACCTCCTCAGTCTCGAATCCACGGACGAAAGGTCCAGCTGCCGCTCCACGTAAAAAGGTCAAGCAACTGTGGAGACCAACTAAACACCACCACCTACAACACACCGGTCACAGGCCCATGCCTGGCACCTCAGGAGACCCTGGCCTGGGCTCTCTAGAGTGAGGCACTGGAAAAGGACTAGCTGGGGACCAGTGTCGACTACTGTGTCCGTACCCCCAACTACGAGCGCGCTACAAGTGACTAAAAACAAACTCAAGTGTCACTGTCCCACTGTCGTCTTTCCCTCAGCCGGACGTACAACTCAACACAGGAGTGAGGTGTCCAGGTTAGACGACACAGACCTCAACGGTACAACACAAGTACCGGGACAAAGTCCCGAGCTATCAGCCTGGCTCACAAAGAACCTGGGGCACCCAACTGGAGAGGTAACCACGGTAGGCGTCGTACTACTCGCCACGTACACAGATCCATGTGCACGTCACACACAAACCACGTGAAACCTCACGTAAACCACAAGTAACCATGGTCCACTACACGTGAACCCAACTGACTCGCGTAAACAACACGCAGTCACCGAAGTCAACAACTAACTGCACACCTTGTATGCTGAACACGAGAACCTAGTGCACTCAGTGCACCTCATGTGTTAACACACATGCATTATCGATAAAAGCCGTAATTAACTGTTTCTGTTCACACACATGCTGACGGCAACATCGATTGCCGCTTATACCAAGTCAACGGCAAGGGACCTGGCCGTTAACATCTTGGCTGAGGAGCTTGGCGACAAGCGATCTTGATGCCAAGTTCTCCGGCCATAAACCCTGCAGAAACCCTAATCCGGCTCTGCGGGCTTTCTAACTGTTCTAACTACTGAGAAACATGCAAATGCAATTCCTTTAGCATGCTAATACCCAATATAACCCATTAACATGCTTCGTGCATTAAACTACTCAAACCACCCATTATCCCATATGGTGCAACTTGATCCAAACATGCATTATCATGTTAATTCCGGTGGTTATGATGAGTTTTAATGTTTCTATGGAGCTACCAGGGTTCATCCCCTACCTCAGAACGCGCTAGAATCTCCTGCAATCCCCCGGTTCACGCCAAGCCCTCCGCGAGCTCCCACGCGAATTGCACCACGCCGCGACGTTTCCTCGCGCAATTTAGCGACGCCACACGTTCTACGACCGTCCAACTACTCCTTGGGATCTGTTGGAAGCTTCAGAGACTCGGGGGCAGCAAGCTGGGGCAAGAGGGAATGAGAGTGAGCTGAGAGAGCTGCCCTCGGGTGAGCCTATAACCTGCACCATTCTCAGGTTGGCGTCAACCCCCATGCCGCCAACAGCAACCGCCACCCTCTGCGTCCACATCTACTGCCGCCAAGTTCATGCAGTAAACGTCCACTAACCTGGACGCCAACAGTCAACGACCACCCCTGGCCGCCAACTTCAACTGAACAGCAGCAGGTCCTATTTCATTTCAGGACCAACCCTGCTCTTCACTGCTCAAACCACACAATCCACACCATGCATCCACACAACTGACTCACACTGGCCTCGCAACGGCCGCCACAACCACAACACACACGATCCACATGGATCCGAAGACACGTGACGTTACAATATTTCTCTGGGATCTGTCTCTAGTGTCGACCTGCCTGGTCTAGTGTCGCACTAGTTTGATCATTTCTTCACCTTTTGCCTTAGATCTTGGAACATTGTGTCGACACCAGTGTGAGGTGTGTCGACACCACCCTTGCAATAAATATTTGTCCCTGAGAAATAAACACAAAATCATTAGTTAAATATATTATCATGAATATAAATGATAATGTGCTTGGAAACATGCTTTTTGAATATTGTTATTTCAGGTGTGATGTATTTCACATGTTCCAATTGTTATGCATTAAAATCACAACTTGTCATCATCAAAATGTGAGGAGAAATGAATATATTCACACTCAACCCAACAGGTGCTGGCCGGTCAGTCCTAACAGCGGGGTCTGTTGGTGGCTGTAGCCGTGCGATTTTCGGCTGGCGTTTTCTGCTGTTCGGGCCGGATTTGGAGTCGCTCGGCACCTGTGGGGTTTTCGTTCCGTTTGGGCGCCCCACGTGTGGCTGGAGTGAGCTGTTGGTTTCTCGGCTTGGTGCTCCACCCGTGTTTGGAGCCCGTTGTGTGAGCCGTTGGTTTTCCGGCCTCGTGTGCCCGCGCGCGTTTGGCGGTGTGGTTGTAGCCACGAGAAAGTCATGTTGAGACTTAGTGGCTTATTCGCATTGGTCTTACGTTTGCTCCCTGTGCTTCGTTTCATGCCTCGGGATCTTTTAGGCGTGCCTTAAATTTCGAGGACGAAATTGTTTTAAGTGGGGTAGGATGTAAGACCTGGCTTCCTGGCTTTCTGTCAGGTGTCTGGGATGACTAGCCACTAACGCGTCCAGGCTGGGTGACGCATTAGTTTCGCGTCATGGGTGTCCGATGCGACAATCATCCTTGTCGCAACGAGCGTGTGCGTCGCGTTCTTGTCACGCCAGGCTTTCCCGTCGCGTCTCGTTGTCACGACCGATCAACGGGTCGTGACAGTGTCCCATCGTTTCGGTCGTATGATGCCTGTCAGGGTGGCAGGTGTGTCAGTACGACCCGTCGCGTTGTCGCGATGTCCCTGGGGGACGTGTTTTTGTCGCGGTGCGTTGACCCGTCGCGTTAAGGTCTTTAACACGACGCATCGCCCCGTCGCGTCTTGAGTGCCGAAGGCATAAGGCCTTGGCCAGCGACCCTTCCTCTCTCTCTTTTTTCCCTCTCTTCTCCTTCCCCTTCGGCGGTGCTCCGCCTCCCTCTCTCCCCTTTGTGCGTTTCAGGCGAGGAGGAGGGCCGTGAGTGGTGTCCCGACGTCGTGGAGCTTGCGTGGAGCGAGGAAGAGGTGGCCAATCCCGTGAAGAGCCCTATTAGGGTTCGTTCTTCGTTTAAGTAAGGTAGGGATTCTTGTGCTCTCCTCGATCCAGGTGGATTGGGAGCCCCCGGGGTTTGTAGATATGGTTTACTGCTTCTCCATGCTCCCCTTCCCCGTGTGGTATGTGTGTGGCTTGTGGGCGGCCCCAGGATGGAACCATCCCGTGGGTCTGCCTCTATGCTGGTGTCACGACTGTGGTGTGCATCGCGACACCATAAGAGGCGTCTGCCGGTCGGGCGCGACCTTATCGTGACTCGTTTGCCGGTCGCGATAAGGATCGTTGTTGCGACACGTTTTCCTGTCGCGACAGGGTTGCTGTCGCGGTGCCTTTTCCCCATCGTGATGGTATCGCGACGGCTTGGAGGTCGCGACAGTACCCGTGTTGTCTCGGGTGTTTCCGTGGCCCAGTTGGCATGTCGGTGTGTGCCCCAGGGCAGACTTTGCCCTTAGGACCTTTTAGTGGAGAACGTGGCAGGTTAGCTCCTGCGTTTAGTGACCGAAGGTGACACCTTCATGGCCATGTCCTGGCAGCGGTGCCAGGAGGGTCGTGTCTGCCTAATAATCGATTGACCGACGGTCAATTGATTATTAGCAGAGGGACGGGTTTTCCGTACCGACTGGTGGTGTTTCGAGGTTCTGGCTCGTCCGTGCGTGCCTCTTGCTTGCTAGGCTTGTCATGGGTTACAAGCCAGCGGTTCGGCGTGGTTCTTGTTGTGCTTGTCCCGCATGTTCGCCCGGTGCTTGGCACTTGAGGGCTTGTCCCGTTTAGAGATTCTCTTCGTTGCCTTGGACCCCCATCCTCGGGAGCTGTTGAGGGAGTGCTCTGGGCTACGAGTGTGCCCGAGTGGCAGCCGACTTGGCGGACTCTGGAGCTAAGGGGGAAATAAGGTTTGGACAGCGGCGCTGAGTCGTTTGTAGAGCTCTCTTGTCTGGGGCGGGACTCCGAAGTCATTGAGGTGTTTTCTTCCCAGCGCGGCCCAGATAGTCCTTTGTCTCACTGCCTCTCTCTGCATTGGTTCCGGAGCCACGTAGTGGTGCTAGGCATGGGGCCGCAGCTTGGCCAGGCTGCGGTGTTGCGTGCGTTTATGTGTTTCTGTGGCGGCTCTGTCTCGCTCTTCCGCGAAGGGGAGGCAGGAGCTAGGCTGGCGAGCAGAGGGCGTGGACGGCGTGTCCTCCTCTTGGCTTGGTTGCTGTTGTTGTATCTGTGTTTCCTCACGACTTTCAAGTATGACTCGTTGCCCTAGCCTGCACGGTGGTTGTAGCCTGGCCTTGTCTATCTTCTATGGGCGTTGTTGGTGTGGCCTTGTCGGCCCGTGCTTCTGGTGGTTTCCGCTTCGGTGTCCTCTCGATTCTATAGTCTCTTTCTTGGGTGCCAGACAGTGGTGGCACCGGCGTGTGTGGCTTCCCGACCTCACGGTGTGTCCAGGGTTCAGGGTGGTTCTGCTTGTGGGCCCTCGACCTTGTGGAGGTCTGAGGTGGCCGTGCTTGTGGTGAGACGTCGTTCTCACCTAGTTGTTGCATGGTCTCGGCAGGTGTGCCGAGGGTTGCTTCCGCTTTGTGCCCGACTTTGTTGGTTTCTGCGGGAGTCTGTGTGTGTGTCACGACGTTGGTTGGTGGTCGTGGCGTTGCATTGTTATGTTCCGCTGCTTAGTAGTACCCTATTGTAGGTGTTCCTCTCTTTACAGCTTTCTAGGGTAGTTTCCTATTTTCGGAGTTCCTGCTGCTCTGGTCGATGAGGGACTAGTAATCCCTACTGGGCCTTGTTCACGAGGCTCACCCCCTTACTTCCTTCAGCTAGGGGCTCGTCATAGCGGGAGCTCGATGTCAGACGGGTTGCGGAGGCGGTTGTGGCGCCGTGTTTTGTCAGCAGCAGTGAGAGCGAGTGTTGTGAGCTCTTGTACCTGAGTGAGTTGAGAGTTGTGCTTTGCAAGTTCTCGGGGTATGCCCCTTAAGGACTGCACATTTCTTCTTATATCTGTGCTTTACTTGGGACACGTTGTATATTGTATATATCATTATAGTTATTTAAATTCAGTACATATCTCACTACACTATTTCTTCTAACCCTTCTGGGTCTTCGGATCCGTGGGTGGCGACGCGAACTTCGGGGTCCCTAGAGGGGGTCCGGGAGGTCGGGTCGTTACACAAAAGGCGACAAGCAAACTGTCGCGACCCAGAAGGCGACAACCTGGGTGTCGCCTTCAAATGATGAACGCGATGTATCGACCCGTCACGTTCACTCTCTGAAGGCAGAGCCCTTGGGGAGCATGGCCCCAAGGCTCACACCCACAAACCCGACATTGCAACGACCACAGAAGACCAGTCTTGTGCCTAAGTTGAGGAAGACACATCCCCTAACCAACTTAGGCACAGACCACCCTCTAAAAGGCCCAGAACAGGGAAACATAACGGGCAAGGTGAATGTGACGGTTAACCTGTCGCTACCAGAAAGCGACAGGTAGTCCGTCACCTTCTGATTGGTATCGCGATGGCCAACCTATCGCGATATCAGTCAGAAGACCGAAACCAGGGATGGGCCATCCCACAGTCTCTCCAAAGCCACTCAAGCCACAGAAAGATGGGGAACAAGGTGCACACACATGCACAATGAGAATGGATCAAGGGGCACCAACTCTACCTCTCCTCACCCACAAATCACAAGAACGAAGCTACACAAAGAGGGAGCACCATCGGCAAGCATCCACCTATGCAAACCCACAAGAAACTCACAAGCATGGGGAGGATAGCTAGAAACCAAGCTCCATCTCCTCAAGACATGAAGAGAGTAAGAGATCCCTACCTGCAATCGAAGTGGCAGACCCGTTGGGGCCCTTTACATCGGAATGATCACCTCCTCCTCGCTCCACGCCGCTCCAACGCTCCGCCACGACCACGTCGACACCTCCATGCCCAAAACGCCTGAGAAGGGAGAGGGGAAGCTCCCCCACCGCGGAGAGGAGAAGGGAAAGGAGGAAGAGGAAGAAAAGGGGAGAAAGAGGAGCTTGCATGCCCTAAGGCCTCGGGACTGAGGTCGCGACAAGAATGGCGTCGCGTTCTGGACAGTCGCCTTCTCAAAAGTTCCGACAGGCCTTCTGACAGGCAAACAGTCTCCAAACCACGTGTCATGCCTGCACATGCTTCAAGTGAATGAGACAACAGACACGTCGCCTTCACACACATGCGTGTGGACACGTGGCACACCAGCCACAGACAGATCACAGGAACGCGACACAGAGGCCGTCGCCTTCTCAACCAGAAGGAGACACGAAACCCGTCGCGTTTAGAACACGACACCTCAATCCATCGTGATCCAAGAACAACACCAAGAGGGCAACCAAAACTAGGGATGTTACAAAGAGCTAGATCCGGCGAATCGATGGAATCGAGCATCGAGAAAGCTGTGATTAGCATCGATTCGCCCAAATCGGCCCAATTTGCCCGATTCTCTCTGATGCTCCAAACCATGATTGAGAGATGGGAGATACACTTAAGCCATACTATGATCCTAACAAGAGAGTGCAGATACAAGCCAAGATTTCTCTCTTTACTCTTTCATTGCCTCCTTCCCATATTCCAAATGGATTCTTGACATAAACGTCGAACAATTTTTCCTTGAGACCCCCTGATCGCTCTCTTTCCCATGTAGGTGTAAATTGATTTCTTCTATCAAACAAACAATTTAAGAATTCTTGAGATCCAAAATATGTTTTGCTCCATCTATCACTTTATTGTGAAAGACCATATTGGCCATGAAATGTGGAATTAAGTTAGCAAGGTCAATCTTTATTTATCATATTTTAGACTTTTTGTTATAAGCCTATTTGGGTTTATGAATAAAAATGAAATTTTATTATAGAGTTTAAATAGCCTTTTTTTCCCTGTAATATGTGGTTTTGCACACGACAAGCTTGAGGGCGTCAGCCGTTGTTCACTTATGTGAGTGCTCGCAGCTCTTGCACCATAGTGAGCCCCTTTCAGATCTCCAAAGCATAAGGAGAAACATACAGAGAAAGGGCTGGATGGCGAGAACTCACCTACGTCGATGGAACGGAGGCAATGATAGTGCTCTAGAAATAGTAGGTGCTAGACATATCAGTTGTTCATGGCGAGTGCGCACCACATGTATGAGGGAATGCCTCTGATGGGGGCGATTTTTTTTACGCCAAAAAAGAACAATTATTTATTTATTTTTTGAAATGTTATGATTTATTTTTTTAATCTCGTATTAAAAAAATGGCTAAGGGAAGGTCTCAAAGTCCATGCAAGTAGACTTCGCAAGGCTTGACTATCAAAGTTTAGGTTCGTTTATTTGACCTCTCTCAGTTGACCACGGTCAACATTAATTACACCGGTATGCGTTGCGTATCGATAACCTTGATTAACTACCCATGACGCCATAACATTATCTATCATACTTGCAAGAATGAAACAAAATGTGCACATCATTATTTAAAATCTACACCACAAGGGGTGATTACAAGAATACAATTGGAGTTTACAAATTTTGGGAACAATTGAGGGACATAGGGGCACAAATGTGATTTTATAATTTCATAGTTTTATTTGCCATTTTATGGCCTTAAGGACATATTTGTACTTTTTTTAAGTCTAAGGACTCATGTGCAAAAGATTCCTTAAGACTGCCAAGGATTTACATTGCAAAATACTAGAAATTTATTAATTGCAAATGTATATCCCAAGGGGAAAATATGTTTGTATAACACTTTGGGGAGAAAGAATGCTCACTCAAAAGTCTCTTTTTTTTTTAAGAATTATTAGGATCTTTTCACAATTTTAGTCCTCTTGGGAACTAAATGGCAAATAAGAGCACTTTTCTTACACCGCCAACTTGGTGGAGGAAAGATCCACCCACACAAGATCTACTTGGGAAGAAGAACTCACCCAAGAGCTAAACTCCAATAGCTCTCAATTCTTCCAAGCCTCTCTTCTCTTTCATCTTGCTCCTCAGTTCTCACCCCACCCCCCCCCCCCATTCTCTTTTTTTTCAAACGAGAATGCATGGGTATTTATATGGGGAGCCAATGGCATGAGAGGATAATTTTAGGAGTGATATTTTGTGTAAGAGAAGAATTGATTCACACCAAGTTTCACACCAACTTGCACACCCAAAAGGAAAAGTGCCCCTCTTGCAAGAGGGAGGCTTGGGATGGCATTCATCCCAAGCCCTCTTACAGGTGGCATTCATCCAAACAATAGGTATGCAAGTTTATGTGAAACTTGGTGTGTGTAATCATGAGGATTGTGACCCTCAAAACACACAAGAAGATATCACTATATGATGATGAAAAGGGGTGTGATCGCTACCTAACATGTTGCCTAAAAAATAAACAAAAGTAAAAGGCTAACTTACTAAAACAAAGAAGAGATAAGGCTACTTACTGGTGTCATGACCGGGAAACCCATCACGATACAGAGCGTGTCGCGACCTCACGATCGGTCGCGATCTCTATGTCGTGACCAGATAGGCCAACGCCTTCTTAACAACAATGCGGGAGTGTAGGTGGACCTCCTTACCTTCCTCTGGCCGGCCAGAGGAGGAGAGATCCCCATCTTCTCTTCTTGAGGAACTTACCAAAATAAAGAAACAAAGAACAAAAACCCTATTAGACAACTCTTAAGTGAAGTATCTACACCAAGTGAAAGAGAAAAGAGGAAACATGGAGGGAACAAACCTGGGGTGTTTTGAAAACCCCTAGGGTTGTGAAAAACGTGGGTATGTGAGTTGTGCAACTATGTAAGAAAAATGAGCAAAATGCATGAAAGAAAAGGAAAGGGAGAGAAGGATGAAATGCCCCCCAAAAAGGTGACTCCTTGGCTGAGAGTGCGATCCTCGGGTCGTGCAGCAATCCTTGTTGACATAGGAAGATCACCTCTTGGCCGCCAAGCTCCATATGTGGAAGAAAATGAGATGACTTGATGAGGGGAATGAGAGAAAATGGAGAGAAATGAGAGGGCTACGAGCTAAGGGGAGGTTCTGGAGAGATTTAGGTAGCACTTTATGGTAGTCTGGGGTCTACCTCGTTCAGAAGAGGGTGGGTGCTTTTATAAAGAGGAGAGAGAGAGTACCTCATCCATAAGTGATAATGACCCATGAAAATAAGGAAAACTCAAGTAAATCTGCATGGGAAGAGTCCTAGGAGAGTTCTAGGGGAGGATAGAACCTTAATCCATAGCCAGGGGCGTTCCAAAGTTGTTGGAGATGGAGATAAGGCTTGTTAGGATAGGAGGGATGTGGTTGCGGAGCCAGCCCATGCAGAAGCATGTCGCAACGGATCGTGGGGGCGCGACAAGGACTATCGCGACGGCCATGGTGGTCGCGACTCTGAAGGCACGTGAATGGATATGCATGGGCTGTCGTGATAGCCTGGTCGGTCATGTCAAGGATCATCAATCGATTCAAAGCTGGCAGCAATAGATCAAATGGGCATCAATCGATACTAACGTGACGCTACGGTTTGTCACGTTAACGATAGTCACCAATCGGTAGCCATAGCCATCAGTTGATTGCATTAACGCGTCTACAAGGTCCGTCGCGTTAATGTCAATCAATTCCCATGGTCAACAATCGATGCTAACACGTCTCCATAGGCCGTGCATTAATGTCAATCGATTCCCAATCGATTCTCATGGTCAATAATCGATGCTTACACGTCGCCATTGACCGTCGCGTTAATGGCTGATTCCCAAAACCCTAGAAAATAGATAGAACAAAGGCTCTTAAGTGATATTTGGACGAGGTAAGGTGGAAATTGAACTTAATGGGTTCAAGAAAAGGCCAACAAATGGGCTCAAGTAAGTGACCAACTTAGGGCACACATAAGAGAACAAGAAATATGGTTTGACTCATAGGCGAGAATTGGGTGTCTACAGATTGCCCCTCCTTGGCTTCCACTTTGCAAGGGAACGGAGTGGAGGTGCAGCGGATGCGTCATGGAGTGATGGTGAAGCAAAAGTGACATGGAGTGGACTGAAAAGATGGGAGCCAAGGTAAAGAGACCCCAGATCTGACCAACGAGCAATAAGAATCTTCTTGAAAGCCCCGAGTTAGCTGCTCAAACAGGAAGCAAGGAAGACACGAGTCTGGATGAGAAGAAGAAGATAAAAGGAATGATCAACCCCTCGATTGAGAGGTACCCTAGCCGATTGGCCTGCAGGTTTCGCCTTGGAGGGACGTGCATGCCAGGTAGGTCACGATGACTCAAAACCTGGGAGCGGTTCGCAACCAAAATGGATCAAAAGGAATTTGGATGAAAATTGGATAGAGAAATTCAGACAGAGAAATACTTGACAAACTTGCAAGAGCAACTTGCTCAGAGGTAAACTTTCTAATTCTGAGTGGAATGGAATTTTTTGTTCCGAATATGAAGAACAGTTGGGCATTCATCGAGAACTTGCATTAGCCAATGATGAGTCATGATAGCTCAAAATTCTACATGATGCATGAGGGCTAAAAGAAAAGACATCATAAAATCAAATGCAAAAAAAGACAAAAATAAGATAATAAATCAGGATAATATTGCTAAACAAACAAGAAGGGTCGATAATTTTCCTGTAACCGTTGTGCAAGACAGAGTCTATCATCCTCAAACTTATCCAACTTAATGGTTTATCCAACGATTAACAATGTGCACCTAGATCATCACTGTTTTTGGTGATGGGGAACTCAGATCTCAGAGCACACTAAAAACCAAGCCGATCCTTGAAGTGATAGATCATCACTATTTTTGGTGATAGGGAACTCAGATCCCAGAGAACACGAAAACCAACTGGTCCTTGAAGTGATATATAAGTAAGTAACATATAGTAATGCAAGAGATCGGGATAGAGATATCATACATGAACTTACCTGTGAAGCTCCATTTTTTTTTCTCTCTTTTTATTTTTTTGGATTTTCTAATAAATAAACAAATAAAAACTGACTGAAAAGCACGACTAATATGTACAAACAAGACATCAACACAAGCATAACATAGATGATCAGACATAGCCAGTGGAAACACAACATGTACTATCGCGACGCCTCTGGGGGTCGCGACAGTGTTGTAGATTATGCTTTTCGTTCTTTGGAGAACTACCGAGCATCCACAAAGAAAATAAAAAGAAAATAATGGATAATATGGATTGTGGAGCACAGTTCTTCAATGTGATTGTGATCTCTAAGTACGCGAGGGTACCGAAGGAGAGTGCAACTAGTGCAAAAAAGAAAAGTGATCGCGTGAAATGCCTTTTAGCGGGGAGATTGCGCGGAAGAGTTGGGTTCGCTTCTTCTTCTACGAGCACGACCGGCCGTGGTAGAAGGCGCTTTCTTTGTTGATTACCCTTGTAAAACAAAAAAAAGAAGAGGATTAGCCAATGAAGTGTAGTATGCAATTCTCAAATAAATAAATGAACATAAAAGGGGATGGAGAATAACACACCTTTGTGGCTTTTCAAACCCCTAGAAAAATAGGTGTATGTGTATGCATGCAATAGATGTGTATGTGTATGTGTTGACGGAGATAATTAAAAGAGAATAAAAGAATATAAACAAAGAGAAATGGGAGGAGATGCTTCCCCAATGGAATGACGCAGGAGGCTGCTGGAAGGAGAGGAAGACACAGGGAGTGTTGCGGGATCAGCTGCGGAATTGGAGAAGACGACGTTGACGCGCTGGAGACGGCAATCCGGCAGGGCTTCGCCTCGAAATGGCCTCTCGCAACTCTTTGGACTTGAAGATCTTAACCTCAGGACGTTGGCACATGGGTTATATTTATAGGCGAAGGCTCAAAGACCGAGGTTGACAAACGAACATCGCGAACGCGACAGAGGCAGTGGTCGTGTTTATCATTAAATCGCGACGACAAGATACGACGCGTTCATGAACTTTTATTTCTAATGACCTTAATTGCGACGGTAAGCTACGACGTGTTTCTGAATTTTCGTATTTTCTTTATGGAAACTTGCCAAATGTTAAATATGGGAATTATAATCGCGACGGTTATGGCCGTCGCGTTTATGAACTTCCGTATTTTCTTTATGGAAACTTGCCAAATGTTAAATATGGCAATTATAATCGCGACGGTATTACCCGACGCGTTTCAAAAAAAGGCAATCGATGTTTTTGTACGACCCAGAATCCGCATTACCAGTAACAACCAGTAACCCGAATTCTGACCCGCTAACCACGAGACAAGCTCGAAAGGGTAGGAAGTGAATGTCCGAGGAGACTATATGTAAGAAGATACACACCAGTAAAGCTGTAAATTCCACTATGAACATATATGTACAACTCAGAGTTGAGCAAGGTTACAGAGTACAGAAGTACAAAAAAAAGTACTATCACTGCAGCTAAGGAGCACAACACCGGAGTGGCTAGACTCGCCTGGAACGGGGTGACGAAGACCCACTGAAAGGGAGGGGAGTGAGTCTCAAGAAAAGAGACCCAGTAGGGAAAAGTAACCCCACCGGAACAGAACTAAGTGCGGAAAGTAAAAACTGAAAGTAAGTACACGTCGCACCACAACACGAAACTGTAAACCTCGCGGCTCAGTAAACACACACTCACACACACACAGTAAGTAGGACTCAGCTAGGGTCTGTGGCTCGGCGTCCCGTCACCACAGAGGCTCTCAACCCCAGCCACGTGTGCACACTACAGACGCTCTCTCTCGCGTCTGGTCCACGACCGGTTTTTCCCCTACGCTTGACCCTAGTGGTAGAGAAGGGGCTCCACGGAGACCGGCTCAAACCACCACAAGGAGTACGCACAGGACAGAGTCGCACTCGGCGTCCTGGTTCACTAGCGGAGGACAACCACACGCTAGTCGTCTAGACGGAGTCGCACCCATGCCTAGGTAACACAACAGAAACGGGCACGCGGTAACGCAACGCGCGTACAACAGACGGAACACACACTCAACGCTGAAACTTCGTACAGTAAGTGAACACTCATGTCACAATAGTACTCATATGCATAGGCGGAGTCACACTCTAAGCCTGGCCCACATGTGTAAACAGGGCGGACATCATCACATGTGATCGCCTTGAAACACACACTTAAGTCTGCTGGGACATAGAGATTAACGGCCATATCGATTGCCGCCAATATGAAGTAAACGGCACTCAGCATGTCGTTAACCCCGACTCAACGGCAATCGACCTTGTCGTTTATATCACCCTTGAAGATCTCAACGTCAACATATGTGGACGTTAAGCTTTCAGTCCCCTAAACCAGAACAATTCCGAATCAGTCCATTGGGTAGAATTACCCAACAGAACTCCGACTGATGGAGGGAAATACTTCCTCTCATCAATTTATACTAACAGAACTTCGGAAACAAGTGATTCAGCTCTGAATCACTCAAAACACCCAAAAATCTCGGCATGCTATAACCCAACCCTAAACCACGATTTGCACACTGATTCACACAAATTAGCATGCTGGTGTATTAAGGAGGGTTATAGGAGTTAAGTCCCTACCTCAGAACGCTTTATAAACCCCAAACTGCCACTAATCGCGCCGGAACCCCCGAAGACTCCGCACGAATCACACCAAAACTCGCGTTTCCCGCCCGATCAAGCACGCCACGCGATCCAGAGCCTCCCACGAGCTCCCATCAACAATCAGAAGCTGTGGAAATAGAGAAAGGCAAAGGTGGAGGAAAGGGGAGAAAAAGAGAAGGAAAAGCTCTGCTCTCGGGCTGCCTGTTCAACAGGTCCGACCAGTTGACGTCCAACAACCTAGCCGCCAACTGAACCGCCAAAGGCTTGACGTCCAGATCACATGCCGTTGAGTTCAACCTCAAACGTCCACATTACTGGACGCTGACACCAAGTCAACGGCTAGGCCCTGGCCGTCAACCCAAGTCAACGACAATGGTCTTGTCGTCGACCACACAGAACCTCCAAAAGACCCAATAAGGATCCGCAAAGACCCAAGATTTACAGCCCTCCCCCCTTAAGGAATTTTGCCCTCAAAATTCAAACAACATAAAGAAAGAAGACTCACCAAAGAGGTATGGAAACTGCTCGCGCATTTCGTCCTCCCGCTCCATGTCGAACACCACTGGAGTGCCGCTGCCACGCAACACGAACTAAAGGGATAGCCTGGTGTCTCAACCTCTGACTCGGCGATCCTCAATGTGCAACGAAAACTCTGGTACAGTCAACACTGGAGTCACCTCAGACACTCTGCACTCTGCAGAACGTGAGACTCGTCAGAAAGGTACCTCCGAAGCATCGACACGTGAAAACACATGTGGACTGCTACCTCGTGTGCCGCAGCAGCAGACCCAGCCACAGCCCGAGTGCAGCAGCAGCAGGCAGCAGCAGGCACTGTGCAGCAGCGTCAACAGACGGAGGTTCTTGGTGGGTCGAAAGGTAGAGGTCGTGTTACTCACTTGACCCGTGCAGACGCGGAGGCAGCTCACCTAGTGGAAGGTACTGTTTCAATTTTTGGTTGTACAGCTAGAGTTTTGTTTGATTCCGGTGCCTCTCACTCTTTTGTGTCTGAGGAGTTTTTAGACTCCCTTGGAGAGTTGAGTTTGGGAGAGTCTGTGAGTTAGCAGTAGAGTTCCGACAGGAGACTTTGTTCTTACGTCCTACTGTCTGAGGAGGTACCTGTGCAGTTGCAGGATCAGTGGTTGTTGCGGTGTGTTTGCTTTGCAGTTACATGACTGATGTGATTTTGGGTATGGACTGGTTAGAGCGGTATAGGTGCAGTGATGGATTGCCAATTGGTGTGAAATATGGAAGCTATGAATCGCGACGTACAAAGCCGACATGTTTAATAATGATCGATTATGACCCGCAGTCGATGTTTAATCGCGACGGCTCAAACGGACGCGTTAACGACAAATCGATATGGCTAATCGATTGCCACAGAATCGTGACCGCTTAACCCGACGCGTTTCAGTTCTCTTTCATAAACGCGACCACCTACTCCGTCGCGATTTGCAATTGTTGTCCATAAGCCTTGAAAATGATGGGGAAGCACCGGAAGAATCGGGAAAAATCCATAAATAATGGGAAAAATACTCTTGCAAGGCAAAAAGAGAGCCATTTGTGGCATCATGGCGTAATTTGAAATTTGCCCACGGTGGTGTCAATTTTCACGTGTCTACAGCTGCCACGCCTTGGCGTCTGCTTTGTAGGGGAGCGAAGCGGAGGGACATGAAGTGGAGTGCAATGGAGTGTAATGGAATGAAGAGAAATGAAGCGTAGCAAAGTGGAGTGAAGTGGAGCGGACTGATAAGTAGATGTCAAGGTGAAAAATAGACACGCATAACATTGTGGTGAACATCACCTGATGAGAGTCTTTCACCAAAACCCAAAGAAACCTCCTCCAGAGAAGAAAATCAAAAAACACAAATGTTTGGATGGAAGAGAAAGGAATGTGTGCACGAAGGGCACAAAGGAGGTGTGTACGCAGTACAAAAAGGAAAGGTGCCACGTGGGGCATGATGAAGAGATCAACTTCCAACGTAGGGGAAGTACCTAAGGACACAATCCGTTAGGTTGCACCATTGGGGGCGTCTGCCACTGCCAAGGTGGATCTATAGGAGGCAAGGACGAATGTAGAGAGATAAATCCAAACAAAGGAGTTTTAAGAAAATCAGCTTGGAGGCGACAACAAAGGGAATTAGGTACTTGACTTGGAATGGAATATTTCAAATTGGTTTGGATGGCGCGAGAATGGCTCTCAAGTTGCATTGGAAGAGGTTTCCACAGTGATTTCAAATATGCATGTATGCTGGGAAAAGAAAAATAAGGATAAAAAGGAATAGAAAATAATCAGGATATTATTGTTACAAGGCGGGTTGAGTCAGAACAACGACATGTGTCCGTCGTCCTCACATACAAAGCGTAACGGCCTATCCGTGCGACTAATGATCCTCTGGAACAATCATCATTTTTGTTAAAGGGGAACTCAAATCCCAGATTCCTTAGAGCCACAAGGTCCTTGATATGCTCTAAAGGTATACCATATATTAAAATGCAGATAACTGACGGTAAGGCAGCAGTTGCAGCTTGAGTGCTTGTTGTAGTGCCAGATGAGGTAACTCGAATCTGCATTCAAAAATCATTAGCCAAGAGATAACAAATATCATGGAATAACATCATTCATAGCGTGGAGCAGGGATAAATCATTCAATCACAAACATAGCTCATTCAATTGTTTGCTTAAACCATGAGGCTAAGTAGACTTGGCCAAATTAGGATATTAGAATTCAATGGCAGGAGGAGTCGATGATTGAAAGAGTTGAATTAATCTGACAATGAGAGGTGCAACGTGCTTGCCCTGTGCAGTACCATCATGAATTTTTTTGGATTTTTTTTCTTTTTAATGATATTCAAATTTTTATGGGATTTTGGAAATATTCAAATTTTATGGAGTTTTGCAGACTATCTGAATTTTTGTAGATTTTGAAAAAAAAATGAATTTTTATGAGATTTTGAAAATATTTGAATTTTTATTGGATTTTTTAAAAATATTTAAACTTTGTGGGATTTGGAAATATTGAATCTTTATGGGATTTTTTGAAAATATTTGAATTTTTGTGGGATTTGAAAATATTTGAATTTTTGTGGAATTTTGGAAATATTGTCATGCCATGGCTGTATCAAAGTTATGAAAACTGACTGGCGAGGGGTCCTCGTTACCTCCCATTTCATTAAAGGGTGCCCAGAGTAAGGCGTGCATTTACAGTGGTGCCCAGGAGCTAACTATTCATGGTTAACAGTGTCACTATCAAAACCATACTCGAAAAGGCGACTAAGTCCAGTAGCGAGAAGGGAAGAAAAATTGGAGATAAGCTTGATGTGGGTGTTTGAAGAGTTGGGTTTGACTTCTTTCCTTGGCACAATCGTCAGAAGATTCAGTCTCATTAAGTATTGGGGCTTTCGGAGTTGATGGACCATTCATTTGTAAAGACATGCGTACGACCGGGCTCATTTTGAGTCCCGCGGGGACTTTGCCACTCTTTTCCATGCCCTATTATATTGATTGATTGATTTGATTTTGCATGCATACGACCAGGTCCATTTGGATCTCTGCGGGGACTTTGCCACTCTTGACATGCATTTGTCTTTGATATTTCATTGGTCACTGATTGCCCCCTTTTTAAGACATCCTCTCATCAGGGAGTGCTTCAGGTTGGTTGCCTTGCACAGACTACCTCTACTACCCATATTTCGACCGAGTAAGAGGAGAAACAGACGTTCGTGCCTTTCGGGTATGGCCGTGATAGTGATGGTGTCTTCCAAAGCAATCGGCTTAGGGTGACGTGGAGTGTGTGTAACGTGCCCATGCCAAGGGCAAACCTTAATGACCCGTGAGGGAACTTTGGACTCCTGGCGCGAAGCTCTCATAACGGAAGTGCTATGATAGCATGACAATATTGGATATTCATCTTTTTTTAATGGATTTTTGGACACTGATAATAATATAATAACTTTTAAACTAAGAGTTCAGAGGGTAAAGAGAGGACGAATGCCCTGCGCTGGGCGAGACTCATAGACTTTGAAGAATGTACAAAACTATTCGAAAATTAAAGGGTTACATGGGGACTAAAACCCCGAAAACAATGGGAGAAAGGTTGGATAACCTGGTTGAAAATGGAAAGGAGAGAATGGCGGAAAGACTTTGGGGACTCCGGTGGTTCCGGAAGGAGTAGAAGAAGAAGGGTGTGGTGCCCAGTAAAAGGAAAAGAACCCAGATGGTCCAGAGGAGAGAAAGGAAAAAGTGGGCCGCGAGGGGCCAAAAAGGAAGGTGCGCCGCGTAGGGCGCGAGATGGAGATGCGCCGCGTGGGGCACAGGAGGGAGACGTGCCGTGTGGGGCACTAGAGGGAGATGCGCCACGTGGGGCACTAGATGGAGACGTGCCACGTGGGGCACAAGAGGGAGACATGCCGCGTGGGGCACTGGAGGGAGATGCGCCACGTGGGGCACGATAAGGAGGGTGGAAACAATGGGGTGTGCCACGTGGGGCACGGAGGGGGGAATGGCGGAAACATAACAATGTGCCATGAGGGGCACGAGGCAGAGAATAAGGAGTACAAAGGGGGGAGCGATGCCCAGTACATGATAATGGATCATAAAAAAGATGGAAATAAAATGCCTCCCGTGGGGAGGGAATGTGGAGAACCCACGGGAAGGTGCTAAGTAGAAAAAGAGGATGTGAATGAAGATGGAGGAGATGGAGGCTCCCTGGTCTTTTGCCTTGCCCGGCGTTTAAGCTTCCGCTTGCGAATTGGCTTTCTGACCCTCAGGTACTTCCTCACGTAGTATGCCCAGCGGGCAGATGGTCTTGTTCTTCTCACATGGGCTGAACGGCTCTCAATGATTATATTATTGTTGACTTCCGTCGGAGTTTCAAGTGACAGTGGCAACTCCTTGGAATGTTGTTGAAAGAAATAGTGGGGTGTTCCACTGGTAGATTTGGAAGCAACAATGAGGGTACCGTGCCTAAAGATGGTGTAAAGTGTGATATGGAAAGGGGCACGTCCCTTTGAGTAATGAATGAGCCAATGATTTGGCTTATATAAGATCTCAGGCATTGTCGTTACGCCAAAACTCGAGTTGTTGTGTAAGGATACCATCCTTCCTTATAACCCACCACAAGGTACAGTCCCCCTGCTGGACAACTCAGCAACACCCGCAAGCAGGTCCACACCGAAACTAGGCATGACTTGGCCAACCCGACCTCCGCCACACCTCATTCTCGGGTCGCCCCAGGGTGAGACGCTGGCACGCGCACTTGCCTCACAGCATGCCGCCCAACAATCTCCCCCCCAGCGGCACCCCTGAGAATCGAACCCGCGACCTGCTCTGATACCAAGTATATAGGATCTCAGGCATTGCCGTTACGCCAAAACTCGAGTTGTTGTGTAAGGATACCATCCTTCCTTATAACCCACCATAGGGTACAGTCCCCCTGTTAGACAACTTAGCAACACCAGCAGGCAGGTCACACCCGGACCTAGGCATGACTTGGCCAACCCGGCCTCCGCCACACCCTCATTCTCAGGTCGCCCCAGGGTGAGACGCTGGCACGCGCACTTGCCTCGTAGCTTGCCGCCCAACAATCTCCCCCCCAGCGGCACCCCTGGGAATCGAACCCGCGACCTGCTCTGATACCAGGTATATAGGATCTCAGGCATTGCCGTTACGCCAAAACTCGAGTTGTGTGTAAGGATACCATCCTTCCTTATAACCCACCCAGGGTACAGTCCCCCTGCTGGACAACTCAGCAACACCCACAGGCAGGTCCACACCGGACCTAGGCATGACTTGGCCAACCCGGCTTCCGCCACACCCTCATTCTCAGGTCGCCCCAGGGGAGACGCTGGCACGCGCACTTGCCTCGCAGCATGCCGACAACAATCTCCCCCCCAGTGGCACCCCTGGGAATCGAACCCGCGACCTGCTCTGATACCAGGTATATAAGATCTCAGGCATTACTGTTACGCCAAAACTTGAGTTGTTGTGTAAGGATACCATCCTTCTTATAACCCACCACAGGATACAGTCCCCCTACTGGACAACTCAGCAACACCCGCAGGCAGGTCCACACCCGGACCTAGGCATGACTTGGCCAACCCGGCCTCTGCCACACCCTCATTCTCAGGTCGCCCCAGGGTGAGACGCTGGCATGCGCACTTGTCTCGCAGCATGCCGCCCAACAAGATTTGGAATCAACAATGAGGGTACCTTGCCCAAAGATGGTGTAAAGTGTGATATGGAAAGGGGCACGTCCTTTGAGTAATTGAATGAGCCAATGATTGGCTTTGGAGTGTGTGAGCACAAGTTGAATGGTTGACCCCTTCACTAGCGTGGGAAGGTTCACAATAATGGTGTGAGGGGTCATGAGAGCTTGAAGGGAGAGATTCCCTATGAGTATCTTGATTTGAACATGATTGGCAACAGGAATGATTGGCATATTTTTAAAAGGCCTCTTGACGGCCATGAATGGAGGGGAGAACTTCCGCTCAATAAGTGTGCCTGGTATGGAAACGATGACCGGCATGCGAGGGATGTATTCATGCAGTTTGGATAGAATGCCTGGTTCCGGGTCTTCCTTCTTCTGTTGACACTTGCTGCTCTTCAAATGAGTGCACCCGCTCTGTGGATGGGGGTGGATAGGGATGGAATAGGAGGCTGTATGGCCGGTGGAAGTGTAATGTGTATGATAGGGAGGTTTTGCTCAGGTTTGGTTGCCAATGGTGTTGGTGTAGTGGGAGGTGTAGTGGTTGATTTAATGGTGGGAATAATGGTTGATGGAGGTTTAATAGTGGAGGGTTTGGTGATAATGGATAGTAATGTAGGAGGAGTAGGTAAATGGCATACGAACATGACCTCGGAAGGTTCATCGTCGTAACACTAGGTGGTTTCATGAATGGGTTGATTATTGGAAACTTCAGCCCGAGCAAAGGGCTGTGATGGAGGCGGAGGCTATTGTGGTGGAGTGTGGGAACTGGCATGGGTGTGTGGGAGCAGGTGTAACGTTGGGCACGGGAGCTTCTTCATACATGGGGGCATGTATGGCCCAGTTGGAGATTGTTGAGTCCGAGGGAGAATGAATCATGAACGCCTAGGGGGAGACATATCATGGTAGATGGGTGGTGTATGTGTAGGGGTATGTGATGTGGGTGTTTGGCGAGGCAGATGGTGGATGGCGTCCACTGACCCATTGTACCCCGGACCAGCTTGATTGAACAATTCTATGATTGGGGAGTCTATTAGATGTGTTTGAATGTAACGTCCCCTCTCGTAGAGCTCTTCCATAGTTGTGATCTGGTTCATGGCCAAGATATGCCTGAACTCGGGAGAGGTTAGAAATGATGATTTTGACTTGCTCTGACTCTGAAAGCACATGTTGTAGGCGGGTGGCCAGGACCTCCAACGTCAGCGAATTCTACAAATCCCTCGTCAAGCCCCATTTTCTCGGATGCCAGATCCGTGATAGAGAGATATGGACTGACGTAGTCTTTGTATCTCTGAAGGAATTTCTTGTGCAGAATGCGGAAGTCTCCTGCTCTCTGGCTCTAAGGAGTAGAACCATTCAAGTGCAGGGCCATCAAGAGACCTTCTAAAAGATATGCCAAGGTGATAGGATCACATTGCCAACGTGACGACTCATGAGGAACTCCTTAACATTAATGTAGGGATTGCCCGTGCCATTGTACAATCGGTACGACAGCATCTCCGAAGGATGTATATGAATTTGAGGGAGAGCCGGCATGGCGGGAACGGGGTCACCCGTGGAGTGTGAAAGCTTGTGATTTGTTTCTCCATGTTGTTCAATTTGTGGAGAAGAGCTTGTGAATGGAATGGGTTGTTGCTAGGCATGTGAGGGAGTACATGGGGTTGACCTTGAATTAATGGGCCTTCCAAGGTTGGCCTGTACGGGCCGGAGCACGGGGAGTGCAAGTGACCAAGGGGCCGGTGGAGAATTAAAGGAGGAGGTGGGAAGTCACCGAAATACAAAGGCGGTGCCTGGGAGAAGGAGAGGGAGAAGGAGTCACACCCTCAACCAAAGATGAATCAAATTAAGCTGTTGAGGGGTGAGTTGATAGTGCATTTAGGACATTTAGACTCTGGGATCTTGACGGTGGGAAGGCTGTCTCCGAGTTTTGATTGGAGTGATGTGTGAAGGGACATCAAATTGGTTAGTGCACGGTGTGCGCACATGACCATATGAAGTTAAGGTTTGTCCCTCACGATGGTGAGATGGACGGATTGACTATTTAAACTATCCTCATAGTCCACATAATAAATTTGACATGTTGGTATGGTCCATTTTTTTAACAAAGCAAGCAAGAAAACACACAAGTTGAACAAGAATATGAATCAATCATTGTAGTTCAGACAAGTTGTAATGCTTACGCTTGTTTTAGGAATTTCACAATTAATTAAATGGATTGAAGAATGTTGTGTCACTCCATATGATATCTTAGTTGGGTTGAATATGGATACTTCGGGGTGCAACTAGAAAACTCACCCTTACCACGCAATGGGATAGCTAAACCCGGGTCAACGGTAAGTACAACCAGCTCGGTCCGCCGTGAGGGAATCCACGGAGTATGGAGGTAGTGCCCTAGAAAATTTCTTGAATTTATTTTTCAAATTGTATGTTATTTCTGCATGCATTTAATGCTATTCTGTGGAGCTTGGCGTCAACATCTATTGGCGTTGACTCATGTTAACGGCATGATCTCTTGCTGTTTATCTTCTGTTAACGATAGACTCTTGTGTCGTTATTATTTTCTGAACATTTAATTTTTCGGGCAAGAAGGTAAACGACACCATCGATGGACGTTTACATTGAGGCTGATGACAACTTCTATTGACGTTAACCTGACTTGCCTATTTTTGATATTTCGTTCCGAGGGAGAGAGATCGGTCATTTTAAAGTGGTTTTAATGCGAGATCCGAGCGTTTAGGATCTGACGGTCAGGATTTAGGCTAGCCAAACACATGGGAGGTCATTATAAGACCGGATTTCGCGATTAGAAAGGGGTTTTCGCTCTGGTTTTTGGAAGAAAGAAAGAGGTCCGAGGAAGAGTTTGCAGTGCTGATTCGTGCGGTTGGGAGACTTCTGAACAAAAGAGGATAGTCAACTTCTAGATCTAAAGCTCTCCAAGCTGGGTAGCAGCGTTGGAGGCGGACTGAAGTGGTTGAAGTCAGGAGGAAAAAACTGCCTCACAGACAAAGTGGGCTTCTTCGGGCTTAGAATCGTCACTCCAGTGAGAGGGAAAGAGGCAAGTTGCATGGGGGTTCAGTTTAGGATATCCATACTATGTAATAACATTTTTTGGATTTTTAAAGCATGAAAAATAACTATGGGAAGGGGTAGAAGTCGTGTTATTTCATGTAGGGTTTTCTGAGTTTTCTATGTTAATGAACTAGCCATCCAGATCGCTTGCCGTCTATATTGTAAACGGCGACATCGATTTCCGTCTATTTCATGTGGATCATATTTGTTTTCCGTCCATTGCTATAAGTTAACGGCGCTATGTGTCGCCGCTAAAATAAGTTAACGGCGCTATGTGCCGCCGTCTATTAAGACTTAACGATGGGATATGTGGCGTCTACTTTAGTAAACGCCACATATGCTACCGTCAAGTTTATCAATGCCATGAATTCCAGAAAATCAATTTTAATTGCCTATCTATGATCCATAATTGTATGGGGGTTTCAGCCAAGTTAAAATTGTGAGTTTTATTACTGTTATATATGGATAGGTTGTTGTAATGATGTTTAGGCCTCATGAACATGTGAATAAACATTTTTTATGTTAATGAGATTAATAAAAGAAAAGTAAACTGATTGTAACGTGATTCATGTTGGAAAGTTATAGTTGAGACTGCAATGTTGTGATATATACTGCGTATATGTTATACCAGTTCCTGTACAGAATCATATGGTTATCTCACTGATTGTATCATGCTAGTTGGGTTAAATTAGTGGAATTCAATTATGAAAATAGTTACGGAGTTCAAAAAAATGTAAAATTTACATGTACATAGTATAACCTGATTCTGAATTTTTTGTCAAAATTTCGGGATTTTTGGACATCTGTGTACACTATTATGAATTTTTTAGTAGTATATTGCATATAGAATTCAAATAAATATGAAAGTATGTGCATGAATGGATGTTGAGATTAGTACCATGATAGGGATCTGTTACAGTAAAATAGAATTGTAGAACTAAAAAGATATGTTGTAGGTATTGCATTAACACATGTTGGAATAGCATGAAATGTAATGTAAAAGATATCATACATGTTAGTGCATGAATTGAAATGAAGTGCCAATGAAGACATTGCTATTTTAGAGATTCCTACAAGGAACTACACCATAGATGCCCCTATGGTAATGGTTCACCTATATGTAAATGACATAATGAATCCGTGGGCAACGGATTGAAATCCTGGAGGTAGACAAGTTCTACTAGTTAAGGTGGGAAGGGCTTTCCCCAGTATTGCGCAATGACCATGACTTAATCATTGTATTGCCTAGGTGATAAGTGAATGCTATATGACTACTGATCTCTATTATAGTGTGGGCTATGTCTTGGCAATTAAATGAAAATGGCTACATGCCATATGCTACATGCCACATGCTACATGTCTACATGTCTACATGACTACACGTTACATGCTTCATATCTACAAGTCCATATGAAAAGAGTTTACATGAGTATATGTGCATGATCTACATGTCATTGTTCTATATGTTATATGAATTACATGCCCATTTGTTATATAAAAGAATTGCTATATGTTAAAGAGTAAATTGTTACATGATAATTGTTGCATATTGCATAATGTAGAATAAGGCTTTAATTGAAATGATTTACATGTTACATGACAATAAGTAGATACCATGAAAAATGTTAGCATGCTATGTGTAGGAACATGATAGTTCAATTGTTAGAATAAAAGATGTGGATCTTATGCATTATATGAAACGTTTTATTTCCATAATAATTAGAAATGCTATGAAATGAATGATTGCCAATTGGCTTAGAACCATGTTAGTAGGAAAAGTATATGATATCAATGAGTGAATGATAATA
This sequence comes from Colocasia esculenta, assembly GCA_014218235.1. Lineage (NCBI taxonomy): Eukaryota > Viridiplantae > Streptophyta > Magnoliopsida > Alismatales > Araceae > Colocasia > Colocasia esculenta. The sequence goes on along the minus strand of CM024765.1, from coordinate 39,559,283 downwards.
TGCTACCATGTTTTAAACCTATTATATTCATAATATCTTGAACTGTCTTTCATGTGATTTGCTGGTCATGTAGACTCATACTTGCTTAACATTTCAAGAGAGCCAGAGGATACTCAAGAGTTAGTGCACACTGACTCTGAGCAGGAGGACGTGGAGGCTTAGCTTTACTTGAGAGATTTAGAGTGATCATTGTATGTGAGGAATACCATGTACTTTCATTTTATGCAAACTTGAAATTATGATTTGTAAATAAGGTTGGACTATGGTTATCTCTCTTTTATGGATAAGACTTTACATTTGGTATAATGTTGATCATAAGTATTTGATTCCATATTCCATTGCTTATTATTGGAACTGGAATGTCATTTGTGTATATATCAACCTGTACCGTCAAATGTGGATTTGTTCCACTGTGATACCTCTATAGATCCAATGTGAGTTGGTATAACTATACTGGGCCTAAGAGGGGCATTACACGGAGACTTACGGAGGTTCCGGGAGAAGGTTCGCTAGTCCAAAGGGACGGATGCCCAATGGAGAGCTTGCCTTCACCGGAAGAGTGTGTGGAGCCTAGGATATGAGGAAGGAGGAGTCCCCCGACCAATTGCAAGATGCCATGTGTGCACAAGATAAGCAGAGAGTGTACTGGACAGCAAAGGGTCACGCTCTGTCTACAGTATGAATCGCGACGGACACAGACGTCGCGACTCAAACTGAATCGCGTCCAGTCACCTGGTCGCGGTTCTGAGAGCCCAGGAGGCTGTCAACACTGTGGCCGGTCCCTGTAGACAGACTGCAGACAGAAATGCGATGCACTAAGCCGTCGTGGAACAAAGTGAAATGCGATCGAGGGTCGCGTCTAAAGGCTTGAATCGCGACCACTGTGTCGGTCGCGATTCATAAGGCAACTTGAAAACTTTTTTAAAAAAATAGCAAACAGGATAAATGCACAGGAAATCAAACCCACAACATGCTTCAGGGTATTCTAGTAAGCGAAACAAAACAACAATTCACATGAAATGAATCAACTCATCATTTTTTATTTATTTTACTTTATTTTCTCAATTTCCTTTGCAATCCACACTTGGCTAATCACTTGGGATACAAAAAAATGGAGGGAAAGAAGGGGGAGCATGCGAGGGTGCCAAAGGAGGGTACCACGTGGGGCATGACGGAGTGGGTAATCAAAAGAAAACAGGAAGAAAGAAGTCCCACCGTGATCGCCAATTTGTAGATCTCTTTTTTCGTTCTTTTGAACTACAAAACGTCCACACAAAGAAAATATGAAGAAAAATAGAATAAAAATAAAAATAAAGGAGCACAATCCTGAATGTGACCGTGATCGCCAGGTACTCGTGGGTACCGAAGGAGGTGCACACGTGGGTACGAAGGAAAAGTGTGATCGTGTGGAATACCTTTTGCGGGGAGATTGCGTGGAGGGACGTGGGTTCACTTCTTCTTCTACGAGCACAGCCGGCCGTGGTTAGAAGGCTTTCCTTTGATGATTACCCTTGCAACAAGAACACAAATAAAATAAGAGGATTAGCCAAGTGTATAGTATGCAATTCTCAAAATAAATTAAATAACACGAAGAACATGGAGGTGTACTCACCGCGTGGTGGCTTTTAAACCCCTAGAAAAATAGGGGTGTGTGTGTGTGAATGCATGTGTGTATGTTGATTAAAAGAGGAGGAATGAAAAAAAGTATGAAAAGAAAAGATGGGGGTGCTTCCCCAATGAAGTGAATGGCGCAGAGGCTTGCTGTTGGAGCTTGTAGAAGCTTGAATGGAGGAGGTAGTGCTGCGTGATCAGCTATGGAGTTGGAGAGGACAACGTAGATGCACTTGAGACAGAAATTCAGCAGGGCTTCGCCTCGAAACGGCCTCTCGCAAATCCCTGGAATCGAAGATCTTAACCTCAGGACGTGGCCCATGGGTCATATTATAGTGGAAGGCTCAGAGTTCGAGGTTGACAGCATTTGCAAATCGCGTCGGGGAAAGCGGATGCTTTTACAGTTGAATCGCGACGGGTGCAAGGGACGTTATTATGAACTTCCATTTTCGGCCAAAACATGACTCTAAATTGCGACGGGATTATCCGTCGCCATCAGAATTTCCTCGTTTTGTTTATAGAAACCAGCCAAAAGCCAAATATGGCACCATCGCGATCAGAAAATGGCAATCGGCATTCCCGTAAATAAAATAAGGAAATATTTTAAATAAGGAAGCTTTTAATTATGAGTATAATCTGATGCGATTAAGAATGGCACAGCAGTCATGTTAAATCGCGACAGGAAAACCCGACGCATTTTAGTTCAGCCCGTCAGTCGATGTGAATCGCGACGGGATACCCCGTCACAATTTGCAATTTCTGTCTATAAGCCTTCAAAAATAATGGGGAAGCATCAAAAAAATTGGGAAAATTTTGGGAAAAATCTTTGAATAACAGGAAAACTCTTGCAAGGCAAAAGAGGGCCATTTTGTGGCATTATTGCGCAATTTGGAATTTTCCCGCGGTGGTGTCAAATTCACGTGTCTATAGCTGCCACGCCTCGGCATCTGCTTTGTAGAGGAGTGAAGCGTAGGGACACGAAGTGGAGTGTAAAGGAGTGTAATGGAATGAAAATGAATGAAGCGTAGCAAAGTGGAACGAGTGAAGCGGATTGATAAGTAGGCGCCAAGGTGAAAAGAGACACGCGTAGCATCATGGTGAGCACCACTAGGTGAGAGTCTTCATCAAAACCCAAGGAAATCACCTCCAAGGAAGAAGACCTAAAAACACAAATGTTTGGATGGAAGAAAGAATAGTGCGTGAAGGGCACAACGGGAGGTGTGTACGTGGTACACGAAGGAAATGTGCCACGTGGGGCACGAGGGAGAGATCAACTTCTAGGATAGGGGAAGTACCTAAGGACACAATCCATTAGGTTGCACGGACGTCTGCCACTGCCAAGGCAGATCTATGGGAGGCAAAGACGACGGTGGAGGGATAAATCCAAACAAAAGAGTTGCAAGGAAATCAGCCTGGAGGCGACAACAAAGGGAATTAGGTACTTGACTTGGAATGGAATATTTCAAACTGATTTGGAATTGAAGTGGGAATGGCTCTCAAGTTGCATTGGAAGTGTAGTTTTCCAAACGTGATTTCAAATATGCATGTATGCTGGGCTAAAAGAAAAATAAGGATAAAAAGGAATAGAAAATAATCAAGGATATTATTGTTACGACGCTGGGTTGAGTCAAGACATTGGTATGTGTCCGTCGTCCTCACATGCAGAGCATAACGGCCTATCCGTGCGGCTAAGGATCCTCTGGAATAATCATCGTTTTGTTGAAGGGGAACTCAAATTCTAGATTCCTCAGAGCCATAAGGTCCTTGATATGCTCTAAAGGTATAACATATAGTAAAATGCAGATACTACTAATGGTGAGGGTAGCAACAGAAACGCACACGAAAGCTGACAACTATGCACAACCACCTTACATCAGCTCCAAAAGGCACACAAAAACATGGGGCACTGACTCTGCCCACAGGGAACGAAAACCACAGCGACTCCCTAGTGCACAAGAGCAGAGGCACACCTCCATCGCGACCGATAGAGAGGCCAAACACCAAAATAATGACACGAAAAGCTCCAATGCACAAGCCGAGGCACAATCGAGCACACCCAGAAAAACTCTTGCACGAGCAAGCCAAGCAAGAAAACAGGTGCATAGCAGAGCAACAATCACACATGCAACCCAACAAGAAAATGGTACTACCTCACACCAAACCAACAGGGACCCAATGCCCCAAATTGTTCAGCCAGGTAGCAAGAAACAATCACAACGACAAATGGCACGAACTGGTCCACCGACCCACGGTGCCACAAGGAAACATCGGCACGAGGGGAGCAACCAGCTCAACCCAAAAACAACTCAAGGGAAGATGACTCCACCAGAAGGCCGCAACGATGCACACCCTGGCAACACAAAACCACAGTGGAGCATCGCCACCTCGAACAACCTACTAAAAGCAGAGAAAGGAGACACGCAACAAGTCTCTTCCACGCGCGAGAGGGAAATCCACAATGCAAGACTGACACTTCCACAAGAAGCACAACCATCCAAACACCCACTACACTCACCAGACCACCATCTGGGAGAGCACGCCAGGCACAGGAAAACAAAACAAACCATCTGAGCCACGGGGACACACAAAGTCCCACCAGTGCAATCGAGAAACTTGGAAACGAACAACGAGACAAGCTGGCCAACGCAGCAGCTAGACGCACAGTCAAAGGCACCACACCTTGACGGAATGCCAAGGCAAACTGTAACACAAACAGTCCAATCGGCAACAACGACAGCTCATCTCTACATAGAGAGAGAGCAGCGACGACAAAACAAACACAGGGCAGCTTTGGGGAGAAACCTCCACCAAAAGCGCAAAGAGACGTCCTAGGAGAACCCACCAGAACATAGCCCAACCAAACGGCACACTTCAAACCATAAGGGCAACAAACGGTGGTCCGAAACGAACACAGAGCACTTCTGGGAAGAAACCTCCGTCAGAACGACAAAGGGCGATCCTGGGAGGACCTTCACCAGAAGCACAACTAATGACCAAACAACACAGAACTTCAAAGAGAACATCGCAGCAAGTAGAACTGCAGAAGCAACGCAAGCTGGTTCTGAGAAAACCTCCACCAGAACTACCAGGCACAGCTCTGGGAAAACCCGCCACAACGCACCAGCCAAAACAACAACATACCTTAGACCCTGAGACAGCACAACAATAGCAAAAACGAGCACGGAATAGTCCTGGGGAAAACCCTCACCAAGACAACAACAAACGGTTATGGGAAACCTCACCAGAACACAGGGCAACCAAGCGATGCACCTTAACCTAGAGGGCAATGCAACAGACAAGAAACGAGCACAACATAGCTCTGGGGAAAATCACTTCCACCAGAACCAATAGAGAAGAACTCCGAGAGCACCTCACCAGAGCTCACAACCAGCCAGCACAAGGACGACAAGCAACCACAGACAAGTGTTTTGCAGTGCTCAACCAGTGAGGCAACACGGCACACAGAACATCTGCTTAGCCCGAGCAACAACGCCGACTGAGCAGAGCACAGCACACAACAGCGCACAGACATGAGACCACACACACAACCAACATAGCACACACCCCAACAACTGGGGAACAGCCAACAAGGCAGGGACACCTTCCACCGGTTCCACAGACAACAACTCTGCACTGGTGAAGGCCACACCATACGTAGGGTCTCTCAGCCACAGCAGCACACACGCACCCAAATGCGCCGAAGATAACCAGGAGCACCGCACCTGGACTTGCCTGCAACCGTCCTCCACATGGGGAGACCACTGCCAGTGAGTCCACCGTCAACCGCGCCACCACGGCACGAACACACCGAGCGACCACACTCGCCACGCACGCGACATAGCAACAACTGCAACCCTCCTGTAGCATGCACACAAACCTTGCAGGGAAGCCGCCGCCTGCAAAACAATTGAAAGCACAAGCCTAACACTAGCCAGATGGTGTCAGCAGCATACTAGTACTTTCTTTGGGACAGCTAGTTATTAACTCATTACAAATCTCAATAGAACCTGGCTCTGATACCAACTGTAATGACCGACCTCCCGACCCCACCAAGGACCCCGAAGTTCGCGTCGCCACCCACAAATCCGAAGATCGGAAGGGTTAGAAGAAATAGTCTAGTGAGATATGTACTAAAATTAAATAAGATAACAATATAACAATTGTACAACGTGTCCCAAGTAAAAGCACAGGTACAAGACGAAAGGCGCAGTCCTTAAGGGGCATGCCGCGAGAACTTGCAAAGCACAACTCTCAAACTCACTCAGGTACAAGAGCTCAAACACTCGCTCTCACTGCTGCTGGACAACACACGGTGCCACAGCCGCCTCCGCCAACCCATCCGACACGAAGCTCCGTGACGACGAGCCCTAGCTGAAGGAAGTAGGGGGTGAGCCTCGCGAACAAGGCCCAGTAGGATTACCAGTCCCCCACCGGCGAGAGCAGCAGGAACTCTGGAAAAAGGAAACTACACTAGAAAACTATAAAGCGAGGACACCTACAGCAAGGGCACTACTAAGCAGCGGAACAGAACATTGCAACGTCAAGATGCCAACCAAGGTCGTGACACCACACATGACTCCCAGAAAAACCAATGAAGTCAGGCACAACACGGAAACAAGTATCGGCACGCTGTCGAGATAGGGGTCTCACGAAGACCACCGAGCAACCAATAAGAAGGACATCTCACCACAAAAACGGCTACCTCAGACCTCCCCAAAGTC
>CM024765.1:39502358-39552851 GCA_014218235.1 Colocasia esculenta | reverse complement strand
AAGGCAGTGTGAATTGGGTGGTGAGGTCCTACCGGTGATTTTATGCTTACTTCCTGTTATTAGATGAGGTTCCAATGTGATTCATGGGAATCAGTTGCCGACAAAGTTATATGCTTTGTCTTTGAAGGAATATGATTTGATTCTGGGTATGGATTGGTTAGAGGCTTATGGTGCTCTGGTAGACTGTAGAAAGAAGAGGGTCAGGTTTTGTAGACCTGATGGAACAACTTTTCGAATTCAAGTATGCCCTTTTATTCTCCTAAGTTTATCATTTCTGCGCTCAGAGCTAGAAGATTAATTAATGCAGGATGTGTGGCGTATCTTGATTGTGAGTTGGTTGAGTCTCATAAATCTGTAGAGTCTGTGCCAGTGTTAGAGAATTTATAGATGCATTCCAGAAGATTTGTCGGGGCTAGCGCCGCGCAGAGAGGTAGATTTCACTATTGAATTAGAACCAGGCAGTATGCCGATATCAAAGCACTGTACAGGATGCACCAGCAGAATTAAAAGAGTTAAAGAAGCAGTTGCAGGAGTTTGTAGAGAAAGGTTTCATCAGGCCAAGTCACTCACCGTGGGGTGCACCAGTGTATTTGTTAGAAAGAAGGATGGTAGTCTGAGGATGTGTATAGATTACCGGCAGTTGAATAAGGTTACCATCAAGAACAAGTATCCGACCAAGAATAGATGATTTGTTTGACTGCTTCAGTCAGCAAATGTATCTCCAAGATTGATTTGAGATCAGGATATCATCAGTTGAGAATTAAGCAGGAAGACATTGAAAAGTCAGCTTTCAGGACCAGGTATGGACATTATGAATTTGTAGTGATGCATTTGGATTGACAAATGCGCCAGCAGCATTATGAACTTGATGAATAGAATATTTCATCCATATATGGATCAGTTTATAGTAGTTTATTGATGATCTTGATATATTCAGCATCAGAAGAAGAGCATGCAGCCCATTTAAGAATCACATTGCAGCATTGAGAGAGCATCAGCGTATGCTAAGTTCAGTAAGTGTGAATTCTGGCTGAAAGAGATACAATTTTGGGTCATGTGATTTTGGTGAAGGAGTTGCTGCGGATCCAGCAAAAGTGGAAGTAGTGTTGAAGTGGGCAGAGCCAAGAACAGTGTCAGAGATTAGAAGCTTTTTGGGTCTTGCAGGTTATTATAGAAGATTATTCAAGATTTCTCTAAAATAGCAGCCCCAATGACCAAGTTGACCGGAACGGAGTTCTTTTGTGTGGTCTCTGAGTGCAGGCGTAGCTTTGTTGAATTGAAGAAGAGGCTTACTTCAGCACCAATATTAGAAATTCCTTCAGGAAGTGGTGGTTTGTGATATATTCATATGCATCCAGAAGAGGATTAGGGGCAGTATTAATGCAGCATGGAAAAGTGGTTGCTTATGCTTCCAGGTAGTTAAAGAAACATGAAGAGAATTATCCGACTCATGATTTAGAATTGGCAGTGGTAGTATTTGCTTTGAAAGATCTGGCGGCATTATTTATATGGAGAAAGATTTGAAATATTCACAGATCATAAAATTTTGAAATATATATTTCACAGAAAGATTTGAATTTAAGGCAATGTAGATGGATAGAATATTTGAAAGATTATGACTTAGTTGGGATACCATCCGGGTAAAGCAAATGTTATGGCAGATGCACTGAGCAGCAAAGTTGTTATGAATCAACTTATGATCAGAGAATGGAAATTATATGAAGAGATAGCAGATAATTCTTTGTATGTGCCAAATAGTCAGTAGAGAACAGTATTGACGAACAATGCAATTGAATCTTCTCTTTATAGACAGATAGTTGAAGCTCAGAAAATAGATGAGAACTTGGCAGATATTCTAAGAATGGAGGAGGTAACTTTGGGCCATGATAATGTAGTTAGATTAAAAGGCCGAGTGTATGTTCCAGCTGATGTAGGAATTAAACAGAAAGTGCTAGAGGAGGCCCACAGGTCAAGATATACTATTCATTCAGACAGTACTAAGATGTATAAGGGAATGAAGAGTCTTTTATGGTGGCCAAATATGAAAAGAGAAATTGCAGAATTTATAGCAAGATGTGCCGTCTGTCAGCAAGTAAAAGTAGAACATCAGCGACCAGGAAGTTTGTTGCAACCTTAGCCCATACCACAATGGAAATGGGATGATATAGCTATGGATTTATAGTATAGTGGGTTTGCCCGCTCAGCAGGTCACAATGGCATTTGGGTTTTTTGTGATAGACTGACTAAAGTTTGCAGACTGTTACCGGTTAATATGTCATGGTCAGTAGACAGGCTAGCCAAATTATATGTGGAAAGAATAATACCATTGCATAGAATTCCAGTTACTATTGTCTCAGATCGAGATCCAAGATTCACCTTAGGTTTTTGGAGAAGTTTGCAGAGGGTAATTGGCACGGAGTTAAGATATAGTTCGCATATCATCGCAGACAGATGGACAGACAGAAAGGACCATCCAGACAATATAAGACATGTTGAGAGCCTGTTGTTTAGTTTGGGGAGGAATATGGGAACGTCATTTGAGTATGGTTGAATTTGCATATAATAACAGTTATCAAGTAAGTATCGGAATGGCACCTATGAGGCATTATATGGCAGACCATGCAGGACACCACTGAATTGGCATGAGGTAGGAGAGAGGCAGGTTCTGGGTCCCGAGTTAATCAAGCAATGTGCAGAAATAGTTAAGTTTATTAAAGAAAAGCTGCAGATAGCACAGAGTCGACAAAAGAGTTATGCTGACAACAGACGTAGACCATTGCAGTTTAGGTGGGGGATATGTATTTTGAAGGTTTTTCTACTACTAACGGTGTGTTTAGATTAAGCAAGCAAAGCAAGTTAAGCCCCAGATATGTGGGTCCATTCTAGATAATAGAAAGATAGGCGAGACGGCTTACAGGTTAGATCTGCCAGCAGACTTTGCAGAGATTCATAATGTGTTCAATGTTTCAATGCTCAGAAAGTACATTGAAGATCCTCCAAAGTGATCAGTTTCCTATTGGGTGAGTGTGTTTTGGAATTCCTAAAGTTTATTTTAATGATGACCAATGAACATCACTCATACTTTGATTTTGATGATGACATATTGTGATTTTAATGATGACATATTGTGATTTTAATGATGACATATTGTGATTTTAATGCACAATAAAATGGAACATGTTAACAACATCACACAATAACAACAACATTCAAAAAGATGTTTCCAAAACCATTTTATCATTATATTAGTGATAATACATTGTACTAATGTTATGTGTTATTTCTCAGGGACAGACATTTCTTACAAGGGTAGTGTCGACACATCCTCTACTGGTGTCGACACAATGCTTCAAACCCTAAGGCAAATGATGAAGAAAAGGTCAAGTGTGTCGACACAGCCTCAAGTGGTGTCGACACTAGTCCCAGATCCTAGAGAATCCAGTTGACAGGTCCGTAGAGTGTGTCGACACAGGCTCAAGTGGTGTCGACACTAGATCCATTCCCAGAAGGCCTATTTGCCATTTCTGTACAGTGTGTCGACACAACCTGAAGTAGTGTCGACACTAGAGACCCTTCCCAGAGAACCTTTTGTGCCAGTTTGGGACCGTGTGTCGACACACCCCATGGGCAGGTCGACACACTCCGGCTGATGAAACTCAAAAACGTGATTTCTCTGGGACACGTGGCTGCTTGGGAATTAGGGGATTGACCTAGGGTTTTGTGCCCACATACTCCAAGGCACTTTATGGACATATGGGGCTATAAATACCCATGTTCCTTGTACCCCAAAGGCAAGAGAGCCCACACACTTCCTGAAGAACCTTTTTGGCGGCTGAAAGGGGGTTTCCAGATCTTGCTCCATCTCCAGAAGTTGCAGACCATCCTTTCAAGAGGAAGGACGTGGAATCAAGGAGTATCTCTGGAGAGAAGCTTGCTGTGCTGAGATAGGGAGCAGATCCAACTGAAGAGGAGCAATAGAAGAAGAACTTCTGCATTTCAGATGTCATCAAAGCAGAGCATCGTGGATTGAAGAAGATCTTCAACGAATTCCTTCAAGCGTCTTCAATCCAGACTTCTGCAAGTCTTCTCATCAAGGAACATCCAAGTCACATCTATTTCATTCATTTCTTGGAGTATTCATCCAGTTTTCATTGTGTGATTTGGTATGTGTTCTATATAGATCACTTAATTCTGTTTGTTCTATTTTTATCTTTTTATTGAGATAGATCGGGCTAGAGGATCTTTCTCTAACTGAGCTTGTTCTAGCAGAACTTGGATCTTTTGGGTCCAAAGGTTTAGAGCCGTAGTGCTTCGGTTTTGAGCCGTTGTGCTCAAGTGCTTGTGAGTCGTTGTACTCATAAGTGTTTGTGGAGTAGATCGTCGTATCTATCTCTTGGGTTTTTTTGAGTCATTGTACTCAAAGGGTTTGGAGTCGTCGTGCTCCGGTGTTTCTTGAGTCGTCGTGCTCAAGGGTGTTTGGAGTCGTCGTGCTCCAGTGTGAGTTGTACTCAAGGTTTTGAGTAGTGTGGCCTCACTATGTGAGGGGTGGACGTAGGAGTCACTGGAGGTGATTTCCAAACCACCTAAAAATCTTTTGTGCAGTGGTTTGAATTGTGGTTTGACTTTGTATTACGCTAGATGCATGCATAGGGATTTCGCTCACACTACGAATTGATTGCACACACACTAATCACACTTCAGATCAGTAATTGTTGGGTGAATTGATCTCTGATTCGAAGTAATTTTAAATTGCTTAAGCTTCCGCATTAATTGGTATTAGATCTATTCAACCCCCCCTTCTAGATCTGATCCATCAACCCATCCGATCCTAACAATTCCAGAGGAGTGAATTAAAGCCAGACATGACTATGCCAGAATATCCAGTACAGATCACAGGCCGCAGAACCCAAAAGCTCAGGAATAAGAACATTGATTTAGTGAAAGTCAGATGGGAAAACAGGCAAGGCGGTGAGGATACTTGGGAACTAGCAGAGGAAATGATGAAGACGTATCCATACTGTTTGAGTAAGCTTTAATATTTTTTAGGTGAAAGTACCCTGTTTGTTTTAAATTGAAAATTTTTGTTGTCGGGTTCCACTTTAAATTTCGAGGACGAAATTTCTTTTAGGTGATAGTAATGTAGCATATCGACTGTTCGGATCGTCTTACATTAGTTGTGGTGGCCAGTGTGTGGCCCATGTTGTGTGTAGCAGGTGCTTACACAGGTTTTCGGGTGTTGTGGGCCGGCTGGTTGGCCTAAAGCGCAGGTTTGTTCTCTGTCCTTGAACACGACAGAGGGGTGCGTCGCGTTCTCATCGCGACACCTGGGGACATCGCGTTCAGGTTGCCACTGTCTTGGCTCATCATCTGCATGCGCGCCGCGTGTCGCGCACAGGGCGGGCGTGCTGACGTCGACAGGAGGATCGCGACGGGAATTCGCGTCGTGACCTGGTCGCGACGTAGCGATGTGTCGCGTTCTCAACCGCATTGCGTTTTTAAGAAACCCTGACAAAACAGAGCTTTCACAAGCTCTACTCAGCCAGGGGAGGTTTTGATCGTGGGATTTTGGGCAATTCGAGCTCGTGGGTCTCGGTTGGGCGTGTTCTCACCGCGAGGATCACGTGTGGAGCGGGAGAAACGCCGGGTTATCGCCCGTTTTAGTGTTCTTCATCAAAGTAGGGAGATTCTACCCTTTTCCTTCGTGGAATCGCTGTGTGTGTTCCATGTAATGTGTTTACAGCTTTAAGAACCATAGATGGCATGCTAGGACATCACAAATAGCATGAAATATGGATTAGAAGCCATGTAGGTGGGGTTTTTAGGGTTTTCTGGCGAAGGGGACCGAATAGGGTTTTTCGCCTGCGAAGGCGACGAGGCGATACGTCGCGTTCACTCTGTTGGTTGCGACATGTCGGGGCGTCGCTATCTGAACGCGACTTGGGCCTCTGTCGTGATCACACCATGGATACTTCTTGCATGTAAATGTTAATGCATGTATCTGTATTTATTTAACCGATGCATGGCATGGTTAACCGATGTGTGTAGAAGTGGTTAGCAGTGCTTTGGCACCTGTTGTGCTCCTTGGGAGTGCAGTTCACATGGTGAGTTGCAGGCTCATATGGTTGTGTGTGTGACTGGTTTCAGTGACCTGTATGTGTTCACGTGGTTTGCGTAGCATGCACGAGTTTCCGTGTGCGTGGTAGGTAGTGTTACGCCTTCCGTGGTTACCTCTACAGTTGGGAGCCCTAGGTTCCGAGGTGAGCCAGGCACATGGGTGTGCTCGGGCTTTGTCCCAGTACAGTGGTACCGTCAGGGTCTTGTCGTCTTCCTGGACACCCTCGCTCTCGAGGAGAGTTGTCGTCCGACTGAGGGAAAGACGACAGAGACAGCGACTTGTGAGAGTTTTTGTTTAGTCGCTTGTAGCGCGCTCGTAGTTGGGGGACGGACACCAGTAGATGTACTGGACCCCAGCTAATCCTCTTTCCAGTGCCTCACTTTAGGGAGCTTAGGCCGGAGTCCCTAAAGGTGTCAGGCATGGGCCTGTGGGGATGTGACTTGTAGGTGTGGTGGTTTGGTTGGTCTCCACAGTTCTTGTTTGGTTTAGTGGAGCGGCAGCTGGACCTTTCGTTCGTGGCTGCGAGACTAAGAGGTAGACGTGTGTTTGTCCAGGTTGGTTGCTAGTGTCGCGAGCCAGGCTACGCGACCTGAGTTTGGCATTTACCTACTTTAGCTCGTACACCTGTTTGGGTTTTCCGTTTATTTATTAAAGTCACGTTTGAGGTCAGCAGACGGTAAGTAAGTTACAGCTTTAATATCTTGTTTAAATAATTTATAATTGCTATAGCATAACTTCCTGCTTAATTACTTGAGTTGTGGTTTGCTCGGTTTCTTTGGGGAGTTTCCCTATTGAGCCAGTAACTAGTGAGGCTCAGCCCCTACTCCTTTCAGGTGAGGGAGAGCAGGAGGCTTCCCATCTGTCTTCCAGTTCCGGGCCGTACCGTAGCGGAGCAGGGTCTACGCCACCACCACCAGTGTAATTTTCTCTCTTTGTGCACCTCGGGGTATGCCCCAGGTTCTGTTGTCATGGTTTATGGTTTTAATTGAGAAACTGGCTATGTAAATCCCATGTAAATATTTGTGGAATGGAAAGTTTACTTCTGTTTTGTGGTTTCCTTTATATTTCTACGGACATGTGTGAATGATGTCCCTTGCGAAGCTTCGGCTCGTTCGCGGGAGGCGGAGTCGTGTCAGGCTCGTTATCAGATTAACGGGTTTGAACGATGTGGTCCGTCACAAGGACTGTTCTATCTATGTCCGTTGGTGCGTCAAGTGTCAACTACACGCCGAAAAAATTCATTCTCCATCCTCTACACTACACCCCATATCCTCCCCATGGCCTTTCGCTATGTGGGCCTTCGACATCATTGGTCCCCTTGGTGATTCAAACTCCCAAAATAAGTCAAAATCATATATCTCACTGCAACGGAGTACTTCACCAAATGGGCGGAAGCAGAAGCTTATGCGGAAGTCAAGGCAACAACTTTATGCAAGTTCATCATGAAGAACATCATCACTAGATTCGGCATCCCCAGTACCATCATCACCGACAGTGGACCACAATTCATCTCTCAGGAGTTTCAGGACCTCTGCAACAGGTACAAAATTGCATTGCATCATTCATCACCATATTATTTGCAAGGCAATGGCCAAGCAGAGGCCATAAATAAAACCTTAATCAAAATCATAAAGAAGACGTGTGAGGCTAACAAGTTCTCGGACTGGCCAGATAAGCTGGTGGAAGCTCTATGGGCCTACAACACTTCAATTCATACTCCTACAGGGCAAACTCCGTTCGCCCTTACGTATGGAATGGAGGCGGTAGTACCATACGAGATTCTCATCCCCTCACTAAGAATCTAGCTTGACAAGGATTGGTCAATCGATGAGTGACGTGAATCGCTCCTTGCATAACTGGAACTCTTAGATGAGAAGCGTCTGGCCGCCACAGAACACGTAAGAGCGTATCAAAATAGACTCACATGTTTTTATCAAAAGAAAATGATTGAGAGAAAATTTAAAGTCGGTGAAATGGTCATTAAAAGAATCTTTGTAAAACCCGGTGGTCCTCGCTCAAAACTCCAACCAAACTGGGAAGGGTCGTACGTAATTAAAGAAGCATATCCAGGCAACGCGTACATGCTAGTGAACGCTGAGGGTGATGAGCTCTCCCACCCTTGGAATGGGCTCTATCTTAAAAAGTACTACCCCTAGATAGGTGTTCGGAGTTACGTGGTACATGGACTCTAAATGAAAGATCATCATTTCTAATTCAGCTCTTATTCTAGGTGAGTTAACCATAGGTGTTGACACTCACACACATTCACACGTCCACCCTTGGGAACTAGAAGCACAAAATATAAGGGAGATCAATGCTTAGCTAAGAGTCTAGGTTATCACCGTTTCTCTTCGTAGGTTCAAGGCAAGGCAACGATCAACTGAAGAGGACGTCGCCGAAAGTCACCTTGGGTGAAGGCACCACTTAAGCACATCTAACCTCTGTTTAGCACATCTAAGAATCATTAATGAGTTTTAAATGATGACTGAGTAACTGAAGGGTTTAGGTATTATGTTTTTCCATTTAGAGCAGATCCCCTTCATTCTGTGTGTCTTTTCTTAGAAGGGACTAAGCCGGGTTGTGGCCCTTAAAAAATTTGAATACTTTCAAAATTCAAAAAAATATTGAATATTTCAAAATCCAAAAAAATAGAATATGCAAAAAAAAAATGATAAGCTAATTCCCCTTCTCATTTGCATAAATGCATTGACTGCTTGCTCATCTTTTAATTTCATGTTAGCATCTGTTTGCCTACTTGCTGCATTTAAATATATGTCATTTTCTTTTATTTATGCCTTATTTGAATAAAGGCTCAGCCCCTTGACAAGTCATGAAGTCTGGTTCACTTATTAAGCA
Source organism: Colocasia esculenta (assembly GCA_014218235.1). Lineage (NCBI taxonomy): Eukaryota > Viridiplantae > Streptophyta > Magnoliopsida > Alismatales > Araceae > Colocasia > Colocasia esculenta. The sequence goes on along the minus strand of CM024765.1, from coordinate 39,543,880 downwards.
AGGGGCAGGGCCTGAACAGTTAATTAACTTGTTTGCTAAGTGACTCTCAGGCATATACAGAAAGGAAAGGCAATCCACTATATATATATATATATATCATGGCCAAAAGGCAAGACAAATGTACATCACACGCAAAAGGGTACCCCACCAAGTACACATCGTCATGAAAAAAGCAAAAAAGGACAAGTCACGACAGTGCCCTAGCTCTCGCCACCACTCTTTGCTGGTCGGGGGTGTCTACTGCTCTCCGCCTCGCCTGGGTCTGCAGTCGAGCGAGGAGGCGGTGGCCTCATGGAGGCGCGAGAGTCAATGGACCGCTGAGCAGCACGTCCCTCCTGGACGTTCCTCTGGTACTCAGAGGAAGTCACTATGTAGCTAGCAGAGTACGCGCTGGCCGGCCCCTCCCTCACGGCGCGCTCCCTGCCACGCCGGTACCGGTCCTCGACCTCTCGTAGTAGCCACTCAGAGACGCCGAGGCTCGTGCGTGCATCCAACACCTGCTGGGAGAGGCACTCCCGCTTCTCCTCCCACCGATGGCGCTCGCGCTCATGCTCCCTCCGCTCCACGGCAATCGTCACCCTTAGCTCGACAGCCTTGCGAGGCAGATCAGGGTCGCACTGGGAGGCCTGGGTACGCAGCTCGGACAACTGCTCTATTAGCTCCGCCACCTCTACCCTTGCCAACATCACCTGGGTGATGGAACCCTGAAGCTCGGAAGTCTACACAAAGAGGAACATGCGTAAGTCACAGGTCATTCAATTTTTATATGCATATTATTGTGAAGAACTTACCCGTGTAGAGAGGTCACGCTCCGCAACCTCCGCCTGAGCCACTGCTGTCGCCAGCTGCTCCCGGAGAGAGGCCACCTCAGGGTTGGGGACGCTCGCACTCGTGGAGGCACCTGCAGCATCGGTGCGCTCCACAGAAGCCTGCTCCACACGCTGCACACATAAAAAATCAGGTCAGCACATGCTAAGGTAAGGAAAAGCAAAGGTAAAACGTCTCAAACTTACCAGAGTTGTCAGGGCCACGTGTGCCTCCACCAGTTGGGCCTCCGTGCTCGCCAGATGGGCCCGCAGTGTCTCGATCAGGCCGTCCCGAGCATCCTGCACATGCACACATTCATTAAGTCAATCATACATATCATAATGAGCGAGTAAAGTTTAGAAGTACATACCCTGGTTGGCCTCATGAAGTCCCGATCTCTATACACCTCCTGGTAGCGCTGGAGGTAGGCGCTTCTATCCTCTACGTCAGACTCCACCAGAATCCCCCCTCGCTGCCAGTCGGCGTACTGGTCGGGGAAGCGAAGATGCCAGTCTACCTTCTTTGCCTTCTCCCATGTCCTCCTGATGATCCCCCTCGGCTCCACCTCCTCGGACCACACCTAGTGCAGCCCTAGCATCCACATGGCGAGCCTTAGGCGAAGAGGCTCGATCACGTTCAGGTAATGGACCCAAACGTCCCGCCTGAAATGAGGTCACCCACTCTCCACCCAGGGCTGGCCATCGTTCGTCATGCCCGCGTAAGGCTGCCATACCACCTGCATCCATGCATTCACAATGTCACATACACTGATTGGTCTCTCTCAAGCTTCTAGAGAGAGAAGCTCTCATCCTGCGTTTGTCTTCCCGTTGTCTCCTTCCTGTCTGCCGGCGGCCCTTGGGTTGCCGGTAGGTCCCCTTCATCTGTTCCTGATGGGTGATGATGGCCCGCGTGGTGTGGAGGGCATGAGCTTTGCACGCGCCTTGGCCTCATCTCTTCGCCCATCGAAGGTTGACCTCCTTTTAAAAGCCCCTGCATTTACAGATGATGGCCTGCATGCAGTGTACTTCTCCAAGGAAGAGATCAGGAAGTCCGAGCAACCTTTGAAGTTGGCTATCATTGCCAAATGTTCCTATGGGAGGCCTTCTATCCCAGACATCAAAAGCTATCTTCCCAGCGTCTGGCCCTTAAAGGAGATTGTATTATCAGTTTTTTGAACCCAAGGCATCTCCTGTTCAGATTTTTTGATGAGGAAGATTTTTTGAAGGTGCTTGTCAGGAAGAATCTCTACCTCAAGGGCTACCTCTTTCGGTTTTTCCGGTGGTCTGCTGATTTTGATTTTGTCACTGATCCTACCCTCATTCCCATTTGGGTGGGATTCCCTAACCTCCCTGTTAACTTTTACAATGAGGACTACCTTCGTAGCATTGAGGGGAACTTTGGTGAGGTGCTTCGTATTCATGATTCTACTATGGCTTGGACTCAGACAGCCGAGGCGCTTGTTTGTGTTGACGTGGACATTGCGAAGCCCCTATCTGATCGCATGTGGATTGGCCAGGGTGACAAAGGCTTTTGGCAGATCGTTAATTTTCACAGGGTGCCGCCCATTTTCAGTTTCTGTAGGAGACTTGGCCATTCTCAGGAAACTTGCAAGAAGAAATCCAAAGATAAAGTTCAGAAGATGGTTCCGGCTCCTTCTGCCAATCCTTCTGACCAGGAATGGCGTGTGGTTAAGCGTAAGGGTGCCCAGGCTCCTGATAACCTGTTCAAGCAGTTGCCTGCTACGATCCCAGTATCCAATGTTTTTGACAGGCTATCCGATGATGTTCGTGCTGCTGAGATCCCACCCAATGTTGGTGCACAGGTTAATGTCGAAGTGCATGCTTCTGGTATTCAGAACAACCCCTTGCAGGCTGCGTCAAGTCCCTGTGTGGTTCAAGGTGTTAGTGATGCTGAAGGTTCTTCCATGGGTCCTGAAGTCGAAGAGTTTATTTCGGGGGTTAACCCTCAGCGGCTCCCTGCGACTGAGATTTCTTCTCCTGTCAGCTTGCATGGTGACTGGGCTGACGTGCATGGCCCCCTCCACGTTCATGAGAACGTGTCTGAAGTCATGTCTGCTTGCGGTCATGGGGTTTCTCGGCTCCCTTGCCGGAGGTGGCACCGGTGAAAATGCCAAGTGACGTTTCTCTGGCAATCGGTACTCTTTCCAAAGTTAACTTTGGAAATGAATCTTCTATAGCGGAGCAAAATAATATTCTCCAGCCGCAGGGAAAGTCTCACATTCCCAAGATCACTGTCTTTCTTCCTATTGCTTCTGCTCTCGGTGACGTGCAAGCCTCAGCTTCCTCTATTGCTATGTCCGAGAATATTCTTATGCCAACTATGAAATCTCAAAGGATGGTGTGTTGCCCCCTCAGATCGGTGTTTGTACGAGGTCCAAAGCTAAGGCGTCGAATGGTTCTTCTGGCTACTCCTCATCATGAATTTTTCTGCTTTATTATGGAATATTAGAGGTATATCTAACCTTGCCTCTAAGAGATCTCTTAAGCACCTCATTAAGGTTAACCAACTGTAAATTATTGCTATTTTGAACCTAAGTTGCCCTTTCAAAAGCTGTTGATTTGTGTCGATACCTTAAAATGGATGGTTATGCTGGAAACGATGGGGATGACTCTAAGATTTGGTTAATGTGGTCTAGCTCGGTATCTCTCACTGTCAACGGTTGTTCTGATCAGTTTCTTTTTGCTAACATCATGAATGGGAACCAACCGCTTTGCATGGTCACTGCTATTTAAAAAAAATAAAAATAAATGCATGAGATAAGGTAGGGCACATATCAGGAGGGCCGGGAAGTCCTGGATGTCACAACGTAGTGTGTCTAGCTGGAGGGAAAATGATGACGCCGTCACCACCGGCAGCCACCGTCAGGCGAGAGGAAGTGCGTAGGGCTGCACCTCGGTAGCCCTCCCCAGGGGGATGTAGTAGTAACTCCACACCTGCATGCATGAACACATTGATTATTTGGCTGATAAATTTAATACAGGAAATTGAGAAAGCTTAAAGATAGATCACATATACTTGGAGGAAAGGGGCGAACCCGCCCACGGTGGTCTCCCAACCGGTATCACCGAAGAGGTCGGTGAACGTGTGCGCCAGAAAAGTTTCCCCCTACGCGTACTTGCCCACTCTGTCCAGATCCTCAAGTATCTAAAAAAATCAGCAGTGAATGCCGTCCCCCTTCGTCCCTAAGAGCATCTTCCCTAAAAATAAGACCAGGAATGTAATGTCGTGCATTTTTCGGATCCCCGTGGATCTAGGTTAGCGGGTTTGGTGGCCAATGTGAGGCCCATTAGTGTTGTGTGTTCTTATTAGATCCTTACCGGGTTTGGTTATGGGTCTGTGTTGGTGTTCAGTACGCTGGACATCAACAGTGGGTTGGCGTCCAGGTGGGTGACATCGACTTTGTGTTGGCGGCCATGGGTTGCCGTTAACATGGTTTTAGCGTCCATCGATGTGGACGTCTACCATGGTTCTAGTGTGTTCCGTTGCATGAACTTGGCGGCCAAAGATGAGGACGCCTAGTGGGTGGCAGTTGGGTAACGACACAAAGGTTGACGTTAACCTGACGCATCTGTGTTTTTAGGGCTGACCCGAGCCTTGTTCCTTCCCCACTCTCTCCCCTCCTCTTCACCCACCTTCACTCTTGAGCTTCTTCACGAGTTCTGGTGGTCGACGGGAGTACGAGGGGCAGCCGTGGGCGCGTGGTAGCGGCAAATCAGGCGGGGAATGACGGATTGGAGGGTGGTGTTCGCGGGAAGCTCCTGGGGGTTTCGGTGCGATTTGAAGTTCTTTAGGAGTTTATTTACGTTTCTGAGGTAGGGATTGGACCCCTTGACTTCTCTTGTTTGAATTGTCATGCTCCGTTTGCATAGATTACTTGTTAATTATGTTTTTGGGAAAAAGGGTTATCATGCCGGGAAATTGGGTGGTTTGATCGATCCAAGTATTGGATCTTGCTTCTCTGGTTTAATTATGGTATATACATGTAAGGAGGAGTGTTCCCCTTGTTTTTCTATTGTATTTATGGCTAGATTGCCCGTGTAATCGGTCTAGGGCCATTTTGTGTGTTCTGGCGGGTTCTGCAGTGAAGATCTTGGCGTCAACATCGGTTGACGCAGAGTTCTTCGTTGGGAGATTAACGGCTAGGTATCTAGCCGTTGAGTGTGGGTAAACGGCCAAGTGGTGGTCGCTTACTTGGTGTTGACGGCAAGGGACATTGTCGTCTATATTCTTTGGACGACAATCGATGTCGCCGCCAACCTGTGCATGTGCGCAGTGTGTTTTAATGGCATTCTTGTTATAAGTGTTGCAGTGTATTAACACTTGTGGTGCTCTTGGAGCACGGGGCTTTTGAGGTCAGTTTACTGGCTATAAGGTTGTGAAATATCACAGGGTTTGATGTCGTGCAAGTGGTTTGTATATGCACGGCACATCGTACGTTATCATGTTTATTATATATTAATTATTGTGGTGTTGTGGCGATGAGGTTCACGTCTGAACCTAGCCTCGATCTTCTAGAATCTTTTATAGATTATTCCAGATGGATAATTAGTAAAATACAAGTGTGATTATTATATGATTATCGTCAGTGTTTAGTGTAACCTTCACTGTCACTTTGTGACCGATGACAGGTCGTGGTATTATTATTAATGTGATTATGTGTGTGATTGTGTAGGTTAGCTTGTAAGTCATAAGGTGACTGGAACAAGCTATTCCTAACATATGTACCGTGATCAGTAACAGAACGTGTTTGTGTATATATCGTGGTTTGAGCTTGCCGAGTGTGGTGGTCCGGCGCCTATTCCGGAATGCCTCTCTAGTCGGGTACCCCCAGGTTCTTTGTGAGCCAGGCACGTGTGTTTGTTGTGCTCGGGGTTTGTCCCGGTACAGTGTGGTACCGTTGAGGTCTGTGTCGTCTTCCTGGACACCCTCACTCCTGTGTTTGAGTTGTACGTCCGGCTGAGGGAAAGATGACAGTAGGGCAGCAGCTTGTGTTGGTGGGTGTGCAGTCGCTTGTAGCGCGCTCGTAGTTGGGGGTACGGACACCAGTAGTCGACACTGGTCCCCAGCTAGTCCTGTTTTCCAGTGCCTCACTTTAGGGTGCTCCGGCCAGAGACCCTAGAGGTGCCAGGCATGGACCTGCAGTTGTGTGTCTGCAGGTGTGGTGTTGGTTGGTCTCCACAGTTGTTTGACTTGTTCTCGTGGAGTGGCAGTTGGACCTTTCGTCCGTGACTGCGAGGCTGAGAGGTTGTTCTTGTGTTGTGTTGTCCGGGTTAGATACTGGCCTGATCAGCCAGTAGACCGTTCCCATGTGGTGGCGTCGTGACTTGTGCTTTGTTAGCTCCAGTTGTGGTTGTGGTGACGTCGTTCCTTTCCGACTCTTGCTTTGCCACTGGCTCTGGTTCATGAGTTTGTGACTCGTCATCGAGGTTTGACTCGTTCGAGGTGTGCTCTGGTGTTGGCACAGTTGTGACTGCGATTGTGGCTTGTGGTGTGCCCGAGTGGTGGCACAGTTTCAGCTATAGATGGTGAGTATTGACTCACCACAAATGTGGTTTAGTTTGCTATGGTGTGGCCTATTACGGCACTGGTTTACTTGCAGTTTCTGTGCTGGTGCCTTGTGGTAATAGGTACCTGTACCCTGTGTGGGTAACGGTTTGTGGTGGCACGTCGTATACCAGTCTTTCTGGTGTTGACGTGGAACTGTGTTTCGTGGAGGTCGTGTGGTGTGACCTTCCACACAATGTGCTTCACCCTCCCTCGGGTAAGCTACCGTATATGGTTTTCATATGTGATGGATTGGCCGCTGTAGCCGATCATGTTACTTGGTGTATGTGGTTTCCGACATATTGTGCTTTGGGTATAAAGGGCCAGCTTTTGGTTAACAGCTCAGTTACCCACGTACTTGAGATTTGCTTGTGAAGCTTGTAGCTTAGGCAACCAGTCGTTGGAATAATGTGCCTGTGAGGCTTGCGGCCTAGGCATTTCAGTTGTTGAGAGGACTAGCCTATGGTTCCTCTTTCTTTATAAGGAATATGCATTGTTTATCAATTACTGTTTAAGCTGTTATTTAAATATAAATGTTGTGAGCATGAAATGGTTTGGCTATTGGTGTTGCCAGTGAGACCCATTGGGGTTGAGGTGTCCGTGGTTACGGTGTTGTTTTGGGTAGCCCTACTGAGCCAGTGACTTGTTGAGGCTCACTCCCCTATAGTTCTTTTCAGGGCTTGCCGAGTGTTTGGCTTGCAGCGGCGTTGTGTCAGACTTGTACCACCAGCAGGTGTGTAGTAGTTAGTGTTGTGTGAGCTTGTGCTCCCTCGGGGTATCCCCAGGTAGTTGTACTTTTTAATTGGACATGTATTAATGTAATGGGACAGTTGTAAATTGTTATATGCAGGTATGAGCACATGTACTTTCTTGTGTCTTATACTGTTGTGGTTTGTCTTTTATATTCTTACTGGACACTTGTGTGAGCTATCCCTTGCGAGACTTCAGTCCGTTCGCGGAGGCAGATCTGGATATGGAGCCTTAATGGGCATAAATACCCTAGTCCGTCACAGTTGGTATCAGAGCATGGTTCAGTTAGAATATGAAAAGACAATAAGGTTGCAATATCCTAATACATGAATTAATGTCCACTGCTGGTAGTAAGTTGCGGTTTTGTGTTGGTTAAAGTGGTATTGTTTAAGTTTTTGTTTTGTAAAATGTGTTTTTGAGTTGAGAATTTGGCAGCCGTTAGCAGTTGTTGAAAGTTGATGTGATTAGAGGTGGTATAATCTGTGTGATTATACCAGAGTGTTAATTTATGATTGAATGATTGGTTATTAAAGATTCGCAGTTAAAGGAATTGAGGAGATTAATAAATTGGATATGGAATTCAGTAAGAATACACAGTTAGCAGAGACAGGTATATGGTAACAAGATGATGAGGATCAGATCAGTGTGTGTGTTAGAAGTGATTAATGTGTAAAATATAGTTGAGAACCTCAGCAGAGGTATTGTGACATCAGAGATCTGAGTCAGATGATATCAAGAAACAGTGTGAATGAGAATGTGATTAGTATTATGAAGAGTTGGCATGATTAAGTAAAGCAGATCAGCTTTAAAAAGAGGTACTGATACATAAAAGAATAGTGATGATTAAGTGTACCTGAGATCGGAAATTTGAGAAAAGCGTTGTTATGAATAGTGATGGTAATATGAAGTTTGATATGAGGATTTGTATAAATATGTACATAAAGGATCAGTTGAATAAAGAAAGAGAGAAAAGAAGAATCAGTGTGCAAAGAGATTTTCTAAGAATTACATAAGAGAAATATTTAGTTGATGAATGACAGGTTATGAGGAATTCTTCAAAGAGAGTTAATAAAGATGGCTATGCTAAAGATAAGAGCAGTGAAAGTTAGTAACTGTGAGCAGTTCGAGGAAAATCAAAATTAAAGTTAAGTATGTTAGAATGAGTTCAAGGAAAATGAAATAGAATGGAAAGAAGTGCATTAATGGAGAAGCAGCTGATAAATATTGAGTTGAGAAAAACAGCAAGGCAGATTGTAATATTTATGTTATTTGAGAAAAGAATATTTAATGGAATGAGGGAAGTAGACAAAGCAAGTTGTTATATTTAAAGAAATTGGTATTTAAATTGAGTTTTTGCTGTATTTTAAAGAAGGATAATTAAATACCAGAAAGATTATAGTATGAATGGTACAACAAGATTAGCCAGGCAGCAGAATGAATAAGAGAAGTATTTTGCGGAAATGATGTTATGATTAGAATGATTGGCAGTTTAGATAAAGAAGAAATATGGACCAGAGAAAGAAAGAATTTAGCAAATGATGAAGTAAATAAAATTAGATGAGTCGAAAAATGTCAGTTAGAGCTTGCATATCGGTGCAAAGAAATGATTTAATTGAACAGAAGTGAACTGTTGTTAAGATATTTCAGGGTTTAATACTGGAGCAGATTGATTAAATAATATTGGAAAGTTTATGCCCCAGAATTATGAGAATTGTGGGTAACGGTTTGTGGTGGCACGTCGTATACCAGTCTTTTGGTGTTGACGTGGAACTGTGTTTCGTGGAGGTCGTGTGGTGTGACCTTCCACAAATGTGCTTCACCCTCCCTCGGGTAAGCTACCGTATTGGTTTTCATGTGTGATGGATTGGCCCGCTGTAGCCGATCATGTTACTTGTGTATGTGGTTTCCGACATATTGTGGTTTGGGTATAAAGGGCCAGCTTTTGGTTAACAGCTCAGTTACCCACGTACTTGAGATTTGCCTGTGAAGCTTGTAGCTTAGGCAACCAGTCGTTGGAATAATGTGCCTGTGAGGCTTGCGGCCTAGGCATTTTAGTTGTTGAGAGGACTAGCCTACGGTTCCTCTTTCTTTATAAGGAATATGCATTTGTTTTCAATCAAGTTTGAAGCTGTTATTTAATATAAATGTTGTGAGCATGAAATGGTTTGGCTATTGGTGCTGCCAGTGAGACCCATTGGGGTTGAGGTGTCCGTGGTTACGGTGTTGTTTTGGGTAGCCCCTACTGAGTCAGTGACTTATTGAGGCTCATCCCCTACAGTTCTTTTTAGAGCTTGCCGAGGTTTGGCTTGCAGCGGCGTTATGTCAGACTTGTACCACCAGCAGTTGTTGTGTAGTAGTTAGTGTTGTGTGAGCTTGTACTCCCTCGGGTATGCCCCAGGTAGTTGTACTTTTTAATTGGACATGTATTAATGTAATGGGATAGTTGTAAATTGTTATATGCAGGTATGAGCACATGTACTTTCTTGTGTCTTATACTGTTGTGGTTTGTCTTTTATATTCTTACTGGACACTTGTGTGAGCTATCCCTTGCGAGACTTCGGTCCGTTCGCGGGAGGTGGATCTGGATATGGAGCCTTAATGGGCATAAATACCCGGTCCGTCACAAGGAACCTCCTCAGGTCCTGGTCCACTCGCTCCACATCCTCGGAGTCATGGCCGTACACTGCCCTGTCCAGCCCCACTGCACAAACTCATGCAGCGACTCCTCACCAGACTGCCTCGCCCCCTGCAGTCCCAAACTCTCCAACAACTCTACTCGATCGACCATCCTACGGTCGCCGACATCATCCACTCCAGCAGGCTCTAATCCCAGCAGGTCCCCTGTAAACTCTGTGTAATCAGCATAAGTGACTCCTGTCACCGTCTCCCCATCCACTCGGAGGCCGGTGATCCTCATAACGTCCTCCAGGTTGGGCACCATATGTCCCCAGAGCATCAGGAATGCCCTTCTTGTCCGATCCCAGCGCTCCCTCAGAGCTTGGACCAAGGGGCTGTCAATGTAGAAGGGCTCGATCCCCAAGATCGGTCCGAAGCCCATTGCCTGTACTCTCTCCCTGTGGAAGTTCGGGAGCCCCCTGTATGCCTCTATCACCAACGACCAATGGATCCAGAGCCTCATGATCCCCTGCACATAAAAGTCAATGGCACAAGTCAGCATATGTCAAACGCATTTAAAATAGTCAAAACAGTGCAAAATAGGTCCAAATTCATGTTCTCGGTGGTCATCTGAAACGCAACTGACACAGTGGTCGCGCTTCAGGTTGAACCGCGACGGAGAAAGCCGTCGCGATTCAACACCCTGGTGTCGTCGCGATTCACCCAGTTCCCTTCTTCGGCTCCGACGACCATTGCCCCTCTCCCCCCTGACAAACCATAGAGCAAGGAGTAGGGTACTTACCGTATCCCCACGAGGGGGTGCTTCCCTTCCTCGACGCCCTTGCCGGAGCCATCCTCCCGGTGCCTCTGCCGCCGTTTCTTCTTCCTCCTCTGCCGCCACCACCGGCGTCTCCTCTCCCACCGCCAAAAGCTCCTCCACCATCAGCCGAGCGACCGTGCCCGGTGTCTCCACCTCTTCCTCCATCATCATCGCCGACGCTGCTTCTTCCTCCGCCGAACTTCCTTCCCCTCGCCAGTGCTTGGTGGTCGTTAGTTTAGTCATTGTCGGATTGAGAAGGTGAGAGAGATGAGAGAGTTGATGAAAGAGTTGAGAGAGTGGAGAACAAGAGAGGTGAAAGTCAGAGAGGCGAAAGGAAGAGAAGGAGGGGTCTCGGGAGTCTTGTAGCTTTCGGAATCTCTTTGAAACACGACGGACACAGTCGTCGCGATTTTGGTATTCATATTTCATACGCGATGGAGGCCGTCGTCGCAATTCAGAAACCCATCATTACCCCAGTGCCGAGTTTAAGGCGCGTGATTTGAAATTTTGAAGTACAGATTGAAACGTGACGGGGTAGGTGGTCGCGATTTTGGGAAAGCGCGAAGGTTCAGATGGTCGCAGATTAGTGATTAAAGCGTGACGACTGTGTTCGTCGTGATTCAAGAAGCTCACCCAAGGGCCGAACTTTGAGGAAAAATCACAGTGTTTTGGAAATTATAATCATTATAAATAGTGAATTTCGGCCGTATAAAGGAGGGAATTTTATTTCTTATTAGGGAGTAATCATGGCGTTACAAGCGGCCACCTTGGGCCATAGTTTCATCAATTCCCTTACATATTTCATCCACTCTTCCTCTACCTCCTCCACATTTGGGATCGGCTGCCTGAAAGTGTAGATCTTCCAGAGCGCCTTGATGGTGTCCGCCTCTTCCCCGTCGCCGTTGGTACCGAGCTCCCTTGTCTTGATCGGTGTTAGATGATATGATCCTTCAAAGTTGCGCCTCGAAAGCCCAAGTTGAGATAGGTAGCGGTGTGCATTGTACAGCACGAACGCAGTTGCCCCGATCAGCCATAGTTCCACCCCGGGTGCTAGTTGCGTCCGCAAGTACTTGGCTAGAAGTGGCGCCGGAATACAAGTGAAGGCGTTTCTTGGCATGCTCCGAAGATGATCGTGCCAGTCTGCCCGTGTCTTCAGTTGAGGCACGCGATTAGCAACGCGCCCTTCTAAGCCCACGAGGCTGTCCATATGTCGGAGCGGGCTTTTGAAGAAGATACAGGACGAGCTTGTTGCCTCATTGTTCACGTCAAACTTGAAGTGCATATCAGTCCAGCAAGTGAACAAAAGCATAGATCCATAGTGAGGCTTACCCAAGCTCGCCGCCGTAAGCCCGCTGTAGAGGGAGGCTAGCACCGCCGGTCCTAACCTCTCTCCTTCCCATATGCCGCATACCGCACTAAGTTTCTCCTCTTCGAGTACGTTGTCCATGGACGCAAAGAAAAGTGCACCCGCCAGGCATATGGCGAACCCCTTCATCACGTTCTGTAGCTTTGCGTCGTCCTCCGCTTTTGGTATCTCCTTCATGGTCCAAGCCGCCAATTTTTGTAAGAATATTCCCTTTCCGACTTGGACGTCTTGGGCCGCTCTTCCACTCCCCATGAAGCTTTCAAGAACCTCCCGACTTGTAATTCCCCTCGGCATGATCGCCATGTCGTCCTCGTCACCTCTTCTCATCCGCTTCAAGCCTAGCAAGAGTACAACTTCTTCCAATAGGATAGTGGCTTCGAAGGTTTTGAAGAGAAAGGTGTGGGTTTGTGGATGCCATAATTCAACTAAATCCCCCATAGCCGCCCAATCTAAGTGAACTTCGTGGTATCTTTGGCATGGATGGCTAGGTTTTGGATTCCCCACCTAGAGAGGATGCACTTCATGTCAAGGCTAATTTAAGAGGTTAATTTTTGGAGCCATGGTAGACTCATGTATCTCCTAGTGCCCGGGAAGAGGGGGTAGTCCTATGGTTTTGGTTGGTCATAAGGAAAAGATGTTACACGTGTTAGATGTATTTGGGTAGTGTGGGTTTAGATTTGGGCCATGAGAGAGGGTGGCGCAAGCATGGGAGTTTGATCATGAGCATGGGTAGGTGTCATGGATAGGTGAATTTGGGTAATAGGATGGAGGTAAGGCATATGATGGTTCGACCATGATGGTTGGAAGAAGAAGAAAGAGAAAAGAAAAAAAAAGAATATTGAAGAACACATCAAGAACATTGAAGAACACATCAAGAACAAGATCAATTCAATGCAATAAATCAAATCTACTCACCAATTTTGCTTGTATTGGCTTGCATATGTGACCCTCCACCTTGTTCAACCTCAGAAAATCACTAGTTCTTTGTCTCTTGGAGGAAGGATCTCCACCATGTTCCATGGCTCTTCACCTTCAAGTCTCCTTCTCTTCTTTTTCTCCCTTGCCAATTGCTTGAATCTTGAGTTGGGAGAGAGTAAAAAGCATGAAGAGAGCAAGAAGAAGGGGTGTTTTATAGCCCCATGGCCACACAAGCCCGGAGGCCAAGTCCTAAACCCACCGCAAGAGTGAAACAGGCAGAGCAATTTGGTATCAGGTAGGACTGTTAAAATCGTGACCGACACATACGTCACGATTCAAGCACTTCACTCAAATTCCCAGTTCGACTGGTGAAGGTGATACGCGACCTACAAAGTCGTCGCGATTCAGGTAAGTAAACCCGTCCATATACCCTGTCGCGATTTTTCAAGCATCATCATTTCAATATTTGCGCTCTATATTTGTTGCTTGTCAGTGCTAATCAGTCTTTGAGCGCAGGTCTGGATTCGCGTCTCTTGCCGTGCATTTCATGTTTATCTTTGGCAAACCACAGTATTATATCATTGCATTTTACTATATAATATACTATTAGAGTATATCAAGGACCTTGAGGCTTTGATGAATCTGAAGTTTGAGTTCCCCTCCACCGCAAAAAATAGTGATAATTTCAGAGGATTCTCATGACTTGAGGATAGGCCGTTACGCTTTGCAAAGAGGATGATGGACCCATGCCTGAAAATCCTGGTGTCCTGACTTAACTCAGCATCGTAGCAATATTATCCTTGATTATTTTATATTTTCCTTTGTTTTATCATTTTATTTAGCCCAACATGCGTCATGTAGGACTTTGAGTTCATTGATGGAAAATTATTCTCGTGCTTAACTGAAGAGAACCGCTTATTCTTAATTCTAATTAATATGAAATATTTCATTCCGAGTCAAGTATTCAGTTCATCTTGCTGATGTTTTCAGACCGTCTTTTGAGAAACTCCTTGCTTTGTATTCCTATATCAATTCATCTATTTTCCTATAAATCCACCTTGGCTGCAGCACGTCCACAAGCTGGTAAACGCTCTCCAATGGTGAAACCTGCCAGATTGTGTTCGTAGGTACTTCCCCTACGCTGGAAGTTGATCTTTCTCCCCTTCGTGCCCATGTGCACACCCTTTCCTTTCGTCTAAACAATTGAGTATCTCCTAAGGCTTTCTTTAAGCCGCTTCATTTTGAGCTGGGGAACAACTCCTATCGTATGTTGTTGAAGGCGTGTCTCATCACACCTTGGTGTCTACTTTTCAGTCACTTTGCTTCATTCTACTTAATTCCTTTCATTTCATTACTTTCATTTTGTGTCTTTTCGCTCCATTTCCTTGCAAAGCAGACACCAAGGCGAGGCAGTTGTAGACACGCCATTTTTGATAACAGATCGAGTAAATTTCATGTTATACTATAATGCCTCAAAGTGGCTCTGTTCAATTAACCATTTGATTGATTTTCCTATTTTTATGATTTTTCTAGGATTTTTAGGAATTTTTCTAGGGCTTTCTGGAGGTCCTCTGTGCACAGTTGATTCGTGACGGACACAGTAGTCATTTTAGGAAGTTTATTCACGTCGGGTAAAACCGTCGCATATTAGATTCCTATTCCTACTGGTATTATGTCGTATAATCGCATCCATTGAAGCCGTCGCATTTAAGAGTTTCCATATTCGATTTATGGGAATTTCCAAAATCAATTTAGAAAGATTTTGTTGCTAAAGAGAATCGCGTCCACATGTTCCATCGTGTTTCTAACCTTCCATTGTTTAAAAGATCAATTCCCATGAGAAGATCGATTCTTTCAAATACGCGACCACTCAGGTCGTCGCTATTCAAATTTTCCATTTATTAATTTAGAAAGAATCAATCGATGTAAGGAAGTGTTATAAACACGACGGACAATGTCGTCACGATTCTTATACCTACTGTAATCAATGTTTGGAAAGGCCCAATCGAAGTAAGGAAGTCTTTTTAAACGTGACGCTTATGTCGGTCGCGATTCATATTAATAGGCAACCACTATGTCCGTCGCGATTTCCAATTTTACCCCTATAAAAGAACCCCCGAGGCCATTGTTAAAAAAAAAACATCCAAGTCTTGTGGCGAAGCCCTACTGCATTGGAGAGCTGAACCTCGACCTTGAAGAGAAGAACTCTCCCTCCTCAAGCTTAATTCAAGTGTCCTTCAATTGGAGGAGACTTTGCTTCAACCTCTCAAGTTTTTGGAGCAAGGAGGAGACTTCTTCCTCTTCATCCATTGCAATGCCAAGCTCTCCATCAAAATTTTCTCCTTTTCTCTTGTTCTTTTAACTCACTTTAGTGCATTCATTTAGTTCATCATTCATAGTTCTTTCACACATACACATACACATCACTTAATTCACACCCATACACTTTAGGGGTTTTACAATACCTCCGCAAGGTGTGTTCAAGCCCATGCAAACAAGTTCCTCACATCATTCTTTGAATTTGATATTACACAACTTGGACTAATCGTTTATAACATTTGTTTGTTTGTTTCATCTCTTTTGCAAGGTAACCACAAGCTAAAGTCTTCTTCGCCAGCCGGCCGGTTGGAGAAGTAAGAGTCAACCCACAATCACACTCCCGCAATCTTTGGGTGAAGGTAAGTAATTCCGCCTTTCACTCTCTCCTTCGGTACCTTCGAGTACCTGGCGATCACACCTCCATCTCGTGCACACACGCACTCTTCCTCGTCTTTTCCACTTCTTCGCCCTTTCCTTTTAAAATAATATATTTTTTAATTATTTTTTGTGGGTGTTTGAAAAAAAAAGCACGTTCACACTCACGAGGTAAGTTTGACTTCTAGGATGGATCCCATTAGATACCTTCTAGAGAAGCCAGTCCTCGCTGACAGATTGGCACATTGACAAAGCTTCCTATCTCAGTTTGATATCACCTTAGTCGTCCAGAAGGCTATAAATGGGTACGCCATTGCCAAGCATCTCGCTCACCTTCCTCTTCCTCACAGTGACATGGTCCAAGAAGATTTCCCTGATGAAAACCTATCACTCATTTCCCGCGATTCCTTCTGGTCGCTTCATTTCGATGGGGCTCTAAATTCTAGGGGACGGGGCATAGGTGTTGTTCTGCTCACCCCAGAAGGAATCACCATTCCATTGACATATCAACTTCAATTCCTTGCCACCAATAACATTTTTTAGTATGAAGCCCTCCAAGCTGGTCTCAAATGCTCCCATCTCCTAGGCGCACGTCAACTCAAGATCACAGGGGACTCTCAGCTCATCCTTTGGTAGATCTTTTCTACTTACCGCACTCATAATCCAAAACTCAAGCCTTATCAAGATTTGGTCACACTCCTAGCTAAGCAATTCAACAAGCTCATCTACATTCACACTCCTCACTCTCAGAATATCTTGGCTGATGCCTTGGCGTCTCTAGCCTAATCCCTCTCCTTCCCTCTCAGCCAAAGCGTTGAGACTATTATTGTTCAGAGGTTAGAAACACCATCAACACATGATCCTTAGTTCTATAACCTCAGGAGTTCTTCAATTGTGAAGACAGAGAGGAGAGAAGCGAAGGAAGTGATGTTTACGGAGCTAAGAGAAATAATGGAAGAAGAAAGGCCATGGTACCATGAGATTGAGCAGTATTGCAAGGACGGTACTTTCCCAGAGGAAGCAGAACCAGAAGACAGAAGAGCCATCCGTAGGGCAGCTTTAAGGTGCACCATTGTTGGAGAAGTATTGTACAGATGCGCCCTAAACGGAATGCTGCTCAGATGCTTGCTTGTGAAGATGCTTGGAAAGTAGTGGAAGGAGCCCATGCCAGTGAGTGTGAAGGGAATGTGAATAGCTAGATGCTAGCTAAGAAGATCCTTAGACAGAGCTATTGCTGGCCAACCCTAGAAGAAGATTGTGCCATCTACGTCCATAGGTGTGTCAAGTGCCAGCTTCATGCCGATAAGATCCATGCTCCATCTTCCTCCTTACTTCCACTTTCATCTCCTTGGCCATTCTCCATGTGGGCCTTTGACATCATTGGACCCTTTGGTGATCCTCATGCTCAAATCAAACAAAAATATTTCATTCTTACTGCTACTGAGTATTTCACCAAGTGGGCCGAAGCCGAAGCATTTGTAGAAATCAAAGGATCAACTGTGTGCAGGTTCATCATGAAGAACATCATCTCACGGTTTGGAGTTCCAAGCAGCTCATATCACAGGAGCTTAAGGACTTGTGTAAAAAAATTCAACATCACTTTGCATCATTTGTCTCCATATTATCCACAGGGCAACGACCAAGCCGAAGCTACAAATAAATCACTTTTAAAAATTTTAAAGAAAATTTGTGAGTCATACAAATTTGTTGTTTGGCCTGAGAAATTGATCGATGCTCTATGGGCTATTGTACCTCCGTCCGCACACCCACGGGGCAAACCCCCTTTTCACTTACTTACAGGATGGAGGCGGTAGTTCCATATGAGATACTCATTCCTTCGCTAAGAGTACAACTTGACAAAGAACTTAATCTCGATGAACATCGAGAGACGTTACTTACATAACTGGAACTCTTCGACGAACGACGTCTGGCCACAATGATCATGTACTTTCATATCAAAGGAGACTCTCAAAATCTTTTTAAAAGAAAGTGATTGAACACAAATTTTAATAAGGAGACATGGTTTTGAAGCGAATCTTTATAAAACTTGAAGGTCCTAGTTCGAAATTGCAAGCTAATTAGGAAGGACCGCACGTGGTCAAAGAAGTGTACCCTGGGAACGCTTATAGGCTAGTGTATGCGATGGTGTGGAGCTCTCTCACCCATGAAATGGTCTATATCTCAAAAGATGCTACCCCTAATAAAAAGAGTTTCTATAGTGGCACTACCATGCAGGGAGTACCAATGGTTTTAGGGCCTTTTATCCTTCACGATTGTTGAGCAACCCCTGTTCAATCAACACACACAACACAGTAACCTGTGGTCAATTTCCCTCTAGACAGATGTGTTCCTACCTAGTCCTTGTGTAGGATGTACGAAGGCTTATTCTCTTCTTACTCGGACAAAGTGTAGGGGAAAAAGTTTGCTCGTCTGAAGATTGAAAGGGGGGTATGTCATGTGTGACAAGGTCTCAAATAGAGACGGTCACTAAACTTGCAAAAGAAAGAAAACAATAAAAGGGCAAGATGAACCAAAATGAAAGGTAGGGGCATGACAAAGAGTGGCAGTATAGTTCCCCGCAGGATGTCTTTGAGCCCGGTAGTATGCATGCCCCAAATGAAGAAAAATGACCACAAAGTCCCTGGACAACATACATAATCCACATGATGTACACCCTAACCAGTCAGCAAACCAGCATCTCAAGGCCTACGCTAAGTCTTACCCCAATATCTTCTCACTCCCACCAATGGCCAGGTCATATCCCACGCGTGGTCTGTGTAAGAACACTAATGATTAGGGGCAATCAACCAAGGGGATGCTAAAAAAATAGACGCACACTGCACTTAGGGGATGCTTGACAACAAGAGAGGGGGACAAGACTCTAACCAATCACTTAAATGTAGGTATTGCAGCTGTTGAACTCCAAAAATAAAAAAAAATACAAAAATCTAAAAAAATAGAAATATAAAAATAAAAAATAAAAAATCTAAAAATCAAAAAATAAGAAAAAATAGAAAAAATCCAAAAATCCAAAAAATAGAAAATTCCAAAATTCCAAAAAATGGGTTTACATATTGTTCTTTTAGTATGTATTGTTATTTTCTTATTTCACCTATTTAATAAGGCTCAACCCCTTGACTGTCATGAAGTTAAAGTCAAAACTTGCTTAATGCAAGGGGTTGAGTCAAAGAACATATTTAATTTGATTTGTTGAGTGTGCAGGAATAGGAGGATCCAGACAAAGCAACAAAACACTCAGTGCCTCTCTAAGATCTCACTGTCCACTCGTGTCAATCACATTCCATTCAATATTTTCAACATTGACACAAATCAAATGAAATTCACTAATATGAACATCATGTACATAGATAATGGGGGAGGTGGCTCACAAGCTTCTCACTGTTCGCCGCCACTCTCCCTGGATCCCTCATGTCTCTCGGGCAGAGGTGGCATCTCACCACCGCCCCTCACACTCTGGGTGCTCGTCTCTCCTCAGGACGCCTCTCCTCCTCCTCGTTCCTCCGGCGGCTGGAGGAACTCGCTAAATACTTCCTCGCCAAGGCACCTCTCGCTCCGCTCTTGCTCCTGTTCTGACTTTGGCTGAACATCGCCATCATGTTATGGAGCTCGTCAATGCAAATCTGCTGCGAGGACGTCTCGGCACGCAGACGTGTCAGCTCCGCCTGGTTTGCTGCGGTCCCCTGCACTCGCAGCGCTGCCAGCTCCCCCGATAGCTCCCCGGCAGGAAGGTCTGCCATGGTAGCCTGCTGCTACCATTATGCCACATGTGTAGCCGTAGTCTCTCCCTGGAGACGCCACTGAGTTGTTGCTGCCGTTGCAGCATCTACCTGGGCAGTGGCGGCCCTTAGCTCCACAACCTGTGTCACATCATGTCAGTTTGCAATTTCTATTCATAAAGATGATCAGGTTCAGTTTCTACTCACCCTCTCCTCCAATGATGCCTCCGCCTCCTCCGCCCTCCTGAGGGCACCCGCCAGCTGATCGAAGAAATCATGCTGGGGGTGCCCCGCTGTTGCATGAGACGAGGACAGACCTGCCTGTGACGCCCTCAGTTTGTCCAACTCTGCACGCTGCACATGAAGTACTTCTCAACATTTTTCAGCTAAAAAGACCTGGTGATAGTAAAGTTTGAGTAAGTACTCACCAACTGGTTTGCATCTCTCATGGCAGCATCTCAGTCCTGCATGATAGAGTGCAAGAGGGCCTGGAGCGACACAATCTGCCCGGCCATGTCCGTCTGCAAAAATCGAAAATCATGTCATTTGATTTGATAGAAAGATGTCACAAGGTCAAGTTTATGTTATACTTGTTGTCGAGTGCCCCTGTAGACCTTCGCCTCATACTTCAAGGCGAAGGACTCCAGGTACGCCTCGTCGCTCTGTGCCTCAAATGTGACATGTTTCCCCCGGTGTTCTCAGTCCCCGATCTGCTCCCGGGCCCTCTCGCGCTAGTCTGTGGTGTCATGCAGCCCCTTGAAGCTCCTGCCAAGCCTCGGTGTCCTTCCCCCGCTAGGAAACTCCACGACGCTCTGATGAAGGCCGAGTGCCCTCTAGGTCAGATGCAGATGGAGAGGAAGCACCAGGTTAAGAGCATGAACCCACGTCGCCCTACCAAAGTAGGGGCGGGCCTGCTCCAACCACGGCTGCCTCTCGTCTGCCTCCTCCATATATGGCCGCCACACCACCTACAAAATAGAGAACACACCCTGTTAGTGGTCAAAGCAATTAAGGAAAATAACTAGGAATTAGAAAAGGGCTAGTACTCACATCTAGCTGGGGGTAGACGACAATTACATCTTGGATGGACGCCAGCTACTCCTCCAGTGGGTGGGTGTCCCGACATGGCACCACCTCCTCACCAAGGGCACCAGGCCCGGCCTCTCCAATGTCTCCGTCCCAAGCCCAGTAGGTGGAATAAGTCCATACCTGCACAAAAACCACTTGATTAGATAACATAAATGCAAATTTGAAGTTCATGACTGGAAGAAGAAGGAGCTGAATGTACCTAAAGGAGGGGAAGAAGCCACCGATCGTCCTCTATCGTCGAAGGTCCCCAGACTGTCGAACTGGTGCCCTAGAAGAGCGGCACCCCAGGCATAGTCACCCACTCGATCCAAGTCCTCTAGTAGTGGTAAGAACCGATAGTGAACTGTGTCACCCCTCGTGGCAAACAAAGTCTACGAAGGAAGAATGTGAGGAAGCGACACAGTCCATGTCAACCTGAGGTCCTGGCTCACTAGCTAGGGTCTCCCTACATCCTCCGACCAGCCTGTCTAGATGCTCATCCCGGTCCTCTCACCCTACCACGTGACCAGTCTGCCTGAGCCCTAGACTCTCCTGCAATATAACCTAGGGACCAACAACACCGACGTCCGACGAGTCCGAGGCACAACAGCCTCCGTGCCACCTCTCTGTAGCACGAGTAGTAAACTCACTCACCGGCGCCCGTACACCCGCAGCCTGGAGATCTTGCTAACGTCCTCCAAATCAGGGGTCATATGTCCCTATGAGACATGAAGGCAGTTGCCTCAGTGTCCACCGGCTCTTCAAAGCCTACGTGAGTGGGCATCCGCCCTCATCCTCTCCATGCAGAGAACCTCAGCAAATCCCATCTCCTCTAGCCGATCTGTGACGGACCAGGGTACTTATACCGATTAAGGCTCCATATCTAGATCCGCCTCCCACGAACGGACCGAAGTCTCGCAAGGGATATCTCACACAAGTGTCCATTAAGATATAAAAGACAACTACATAGTATAAACACAAATGTACATGTGCTCATACCTGCATATAAAAATTTACAACTGTCCCATTACATTATTACATGTCCAATTAAAAGTACAACTACCTGGGGCATATCCTGAGGGAGCACAAGCTCACACAACTAACTACTACACTACTGCTGGTGGTACAAGTCTGCCACAACCTCTCCACAAGTCAAACCTACGGTAAGCCCTGAAAAGAACTGTAGGGGAGTGAGCCTCAACAAGTCACAGGCTCAGTAGGGGCTACCCAAAACAACACCAACTACGGACACCCAACCCCAGAGGGTCTCATTGGCAACACCAATATCAAACCATCTCATGCTCATAACAATTGAATTTAAACTGTAATTAAGTATAAACACCTTAATCAAACATAACCTTGGAAGTAAGAAGACAAACAGGACTAGTTTCACACCACTAGTCTACACAACACTGAAACACCTAAGCCTAAGCCTTACAGGCAAATCATAATAACAACTGGTCGCCTACGCTTTAAGTCCACATGCAAGTCACTGCCTAGGCTGCAAGCTTCCCAAGCAAACCTCAAATCGTGGGTAAAAGGACAACTACTAAGTTGGTCCATTAACCCCATACCACGATATACCAAGGCTACACATACCAGGTAACATGATCGGCTACAGCGGGCCAATCCATCACATACTAAAACCGTAATTGAAAGCTTATCTAAAAGAAAGTAAAACACAACAAGTGGAAGGTCCTATCATACCGACCTCTACGGAACACAACTCCACCAAACCACAGTTTGCCTAGATCACAAGCCTCATCGGAACTACTACACGAAGGGTAACATGATTGACAACCACAAGCCAATCCATTTCATAATAAACCATAAACAAGATCTACTTAAAATGGATAGATACATCAAGTGGCAAGTCAACCGCAAGACTTCCACGACACCGATACCTGAAAAGGTTGGTACGCAATGTACCACCACAAAGCTGCAAAGCAACCCACGAAGGGTATAGGTACCTTCTACCTCAAGGTACCACAACACAAACCCCTTACAAAGGGTACAAGTAGGTGATAATACCACACAGAACCACAACTTTACTGTGCCATCACCTAAGCACAACATTACAGGTGAAACCTCAACCGGCAAGTCACACAAGCCACAACCAGAGCCGCAAAGCACGAGTCGAAAATACGACGCCACCACATGGGAACGGACTACTGCTGATCAGGCCAGTATCCAACCTGAAACACAACATAAGAACAACCCCTCAGTCTCACAGTCACGGACGAAAGGTCAACTGCCGCTCCACGAGAACAAGTCAAACAACTGTGGAGACCACCAACACCACACCTGCAGACACACAGCTACAGGTCCATGCCTGGAACCTCTAGGGTCTCTGGCCAGAGCACCCTAAAGTGAGGCACTGGAAAACAGGACTAGCTGGGGACCAGTGTCGACTACTGGTGTCCGTACCCCCAACTAAGACGCGCTACAAGCGACTGAACACCCACAAACACAGCCACTGCCCTACTGTCGTCTTTCCCTCAGCCGGATGTACAACTCAACAAAGGAGTGAGGGTGTCCAGGAAGACGACACAGACCTCGACGGTACCACACTGTACCGGGACAAACCCCAGCGCAACAAACACACGTACCTGGCTCACAAAAAACCTGGGGTACCCGACTAGAGGCATTCCGAATATGTGCCGGACCACCACACTCGGCTAGCACAAATCACACGATATGTTCACAAACACTTTTTATTACCATTACGGTACATATGTTAGGGATAGCTTTCTCCAGTCCCTAGTGACTTACAAGCTAACCTACACAATCACGCATATAAACCATATTAATGATAACACCATGGCCTGTCATTGGTCACAAAGTGACCTCCACTGCCACGCTAAGCACAATACACTATCATCACACTACACTTTATCAATTATCCCTTCAGGTAATCTGAGAGATCCTAAGGATCGCAGCTAGGTTTCAATGTGAACCTCATCACCACAACACTGAAACTAATCATATAATTAAGATACAATAAGCACAATGACGTACGATATGCCTGCACACACAAACCACATGCACGACATCAAAACCCCGTAATATTTCACATAAATCTTGTGCGCCAAGATGTAGTGAATCCCACACACACACGTAAAGAACTAGTAACTACATAGCCGTAAACTGGCCTCAAAAGCCCTGTGCTCTAAAATCACCACATGTGTTAATGCACCGCTCGGTATCGATAAACACATTGCACCACAATACTTGCTACAAGAACGCCGTGAAACACACTGTGCTGATACATGCACAGGTTGGCGGCAACATCGATTGCCGTCCACAGATATAGACGATAGTATTTCTTGCCGTCAATACTAAGTAAACGGCCACAACCTGGCCGTTTACTCAAAATCAATGGCTAGAAACCTAGCCGCTTGCACCGCAATACTTGCAACAAGAACGCCGTGAAACACACTGTGCTGATACATGCACAGGTTGGCGGCAACATCGATTGCCGTCCACAAGATATAGACGACAGTATTTCTTGCCGTCAATACTAAGTAAGTGGCCACAACCTTGCCGTTTACTCAAAATCAACGGCTAGAAACCTAGCCGTTATCACCCAACGAAGAACTCAGCGTCAACCGATGTTGACTCGATATCTTCCATACTCAACACACACATAGGACGCACAGAACGGCCCCAGGCCGATCACACGTGCAATCTAGCCCTATAAACAGCAGAAAATGAGGAAAAACACTTCCTCTTACATCTGTATACTATAATTAAACCGGAAAGCAAGATCCAACACTTGGATCGATCAAACCACCAATCTCCCGCATGATAACCTTTTTCCCGAAAACACAATTAACAAGCAGTCTATGCAAACGGAGTATGACAAGTCAAATAGGAGAAATCAGGGGGTCTAGTCCCTACCTCTAAACACACAAATAAACTCCTATAGAACCTCAAATTGCGCCGAAACCCTAGGAGCTTCCCGCGAACACCGCCCTCCAATCCGTCATTCCCCGCCTGATTTGACGCTGCTGCGCGCATCACGGCCTTCCCACGAGCTCCCGTCGACCACCGGAAGTAGTGAAGAGGCACAAGGGTACAGGTGGGGGAAGAGGAGGGAAAGAAGAAGGCTCGGGTTGCCCCTAAAAACATAGGTGCCTCAGGTTAACGTCAACCTCTGCGCCAATAACCAAACTGCCACAACTAGGCATCCACATTGCTCGCCGCCAAGTTCATGCAATAGACGAACGATAGACGACCACATCGATGGCACCCAGACATGTTAACGGCAACACCATTGCTGCCAACACACAGTAGACGCACACACCTGGACGCCAACCCACTGTTGATGTCCAGCGCACTGAACACCAACACAGATCCATAACCAACCCCGGTAAGGATCCAATAAATACACAACACAAGACGCACTGGTCAAGGTGTGACCACCCCTATACACTAAACCGAGGATCCACGAAGATCCGAAAATGCGCGACGTTACATTACTATCACCTAAAAAGAAATGTCGTCCTCGAGATATAAAATAAATCACAACAAACCGGATTATCACCTAAAAAGAATAAAATCGTATATAGAACAAGAAGGATACTCTTTCTTTGCATCAGCCTTTCAATTCATCTACGCTAACTGACTCATTTGTCCATTTCCATCCTTGCTTTATTCTTTTCTTTTCTTTCATCCATTTCACAATTACTCTGTTCTGTCGATTTCATTACCTTTCCTTACCTTTCAATTGTAGGCGATTCTACCTTGCCATGACGCTTTATTTCCTTGGACTGAACCTACTTTCACACATTTTCTGGGCTGTGTTTGCAACATTTCTTTCCGGGCCATTTCTTTCTGCTCAATCCTTTTATTTTATTCCTCTACCTTTGGATGTTCTTTCATGCTAAACCTTACTTAAATTCTCGAGTTTCTTATATACCATCCATTACTTACTTCTCATTGCTAGCCATTATTCTTCTTTATCTGCATTCACATACTTAACTGTCTACTTGTGGTTACGGTCCCACCACGCTTCCACTGCTCCACTCTGATTATACAATATTTGACAAATATTTCATAAATTTTGCTTCCATTATATTCACAATGCTACGCACTTTCACCATTATTCTGATTCCATTTAATTTCAATACAGATTGCTTTACCTGCTCAATCAAATTTCCAAACTGCTTTCATCTTTATAACACTGCATCTTATCTCAAGAAAATTATGCTGCTTAGCTGACTTTACGCATATTAACTTTAGTTCAATCAGTCAGATGGCACCTTAAATCGTTCACTATTTATCTGATTGCACTCTTTTCTTTCTATACCTGACGGTTTCAATTTTTCATTCAGCCATGCTCAGATCTGCACATTATTTCTTAACTATTCTGCTTTATTCTTATATCAAATTTTAAAACACTGCTCGAGAAAACGTTTCTGCTTAAACTAATCCACTTTCTGTGTGCTGCCATGCAAACTCTTACTGATCACTTCCTCAGTCCTTTAGTTACATCTGTTCCACAATTTATCATACTCTTTCTTTTCCAAATAATAATCTACTAGCTGTACCTGCCATGCATCCTTCTCAATTATTCTATTACTTAGCTATTTGTCCTGTACTGTACCATTCACACGACAGTTCATACAAACACTCTTCATTGACAACTGCTAAAACTATAATTTGAAGTCAATCTCTTTAAATATTGTAACTAGCTCTGCCTGATTTCTTATACCACTTAGCTTAATATTGCTCAATGGCTTCTTAGCTAATCCATTTCTTTTCATTATGACCCACATAACTCTATCTTACTCCGAACATTCTTAATCTTAGCTCTAATCTTTTTCAAACATAAACTTTACCTTTTCTTTGCTCAAACTACAATCAATTTCTAATCAACAATAACCTTATTTGTAACACTGTATTCCTTAATGAACCAATCTATGCAATTCTCATAAACTGTCACTTGCCAAACTAATATCCTTCTTACGGAGTTGTCAAAAAAGTCCACTATGCACTGATCTTCTTTTACCCTTCTTTGCTTAACTGACTACCTCTGCTCAGAACTCTAATTACAAAACACCCTTACCTTATCAGACGATCATAATTCTTTGTTCTTCTATTTACCCACACTTCATTTGAAGTCAACCTGTCTCACTTAATCATTCTCAACTTGCTAGAACATTAATCACATTATTACTCAGCTACTTCTCAATTCTTACTAATACAAATCTTAAACAATACCTCTGTCAAGGCTCTCATCTACAACTTATCACACACACACTATTCCTTACTAGTAACATTCTGCTGATCTATCACAGTAACACCCTATATCTGTCTCTGATAACTCTGTACTTTACTAACATATATCAGGCATATCCCTCTCAGGGCACTACTTTACCTTTCTCCTCTAATATTTGCAACTGAAAACCTTTAAATACTATACTTTACTACACTAGTGCCAGGGTGCTACCACACAACTTATGCCATTATCCACGCTGTGGCTCAACAACTGCTCACAACTGCCAATTTACCAAACATAACACACTGTTTACGTGCCAAAAGCTCACGTAAAAACTACTTTATATCACACAAAACCACAGACTCACTATCAGCAGTGGACATTAATCCATGTATTGGGACATTGTAACTTCAATGTCTTTTCATATTCTAACTGGACATTGCTCTGATACCAACTGTGACAGACCAGGGTACTTATACCCATTAAGCTCCATATCTAGATCTGCCTCCTGCAAACGGACTGAAGTCTCGCAGGGATATCTCACACAAGTGTCCAGTAAGAGTAAAAAGACACTACACAGTATAAAACACAAGAATGTACATGTGCTCATACCAGCATAGAACAATTTACAACTGTCCTATTAGATTATTACATGTTTGATTAAAAGTACAACTACCTGGGGCATATCCCGAGGGAGCACAAACTCACACAAACTAACTACTACACTACTGCTGGTGGTACAAGTCTGCCACAACCTCTCCACAAGTCGAACCAACGGTAATCCCTGAAAAGAACTGTAGGGGAGTGAGCCTCAACAAGTCACAGGCTCAGTAGGGGCTACCCAAACAACAACCAACTACGGACACCTCAACCCCAGAGGGTCTCATTGGCAACACCAATAGCCAAACCATCTCATGCTCATAATAATTGAATTTAAACTACAATTAAATATAAACACCTTAATAAAACATAACCTTGGAAGGTAAGAAGAAACAACATGACTAGTTTCGCATCACTAGTCCACACAACAACTGAAACGCCTAAGCCTTAAGCCTCACAAGCAAATCATAATAACACTGGTCGCCTACGCTTTAAGCCACACAGGTGTACACCCTCGGAAATTTTTATTTATTGAAAAAAAAAAACAATAAGATTATTGGACCTAACCATTATTATTAGAACAAAATAATTGATATTTGGGAAGGATTATCACTAATGAACATTATCCCAGTGTCGTACTCGGACGTACGCGCTTCGACAGGGACACTGAAAAATTGTAACGAAAATGAAATCCGAGAACACCATAATTTCTAGAAAATGTGGAGATATCAGAAATATAAATATCCAAATTTTTCGATGTACGGATTTCGAGATTAAGTCGACGCGACTATTTTTCGGATGATTTTTTCACCTACTATAAATAAATTCTAAAAATTAAAATAAAATCACCATAATTTGTAAAATCATCATTAGTCTATGGTTAAACTTTTAGGACAAACGGACGTCGTTTGAACATATTTACTTAAAGAACTTTGGACTGGCCGAATTATGGCCCAATTACGGAAACCATTTCTGGGGAATTTTAGTTGCAGACGTATCCTGGGCTACGCAAGCCCATGTCATGGTAGATTAAGGTCCTTACACGTTGATGGCTGATGTGTAGGTGTGTGATTGTGTGCATGAGCTAGGTGGCTGTGGGTGGTTAAATGGGGTTTTACCCCAACACCTAGAAACCGACGTGTCGTTGTGCATGGCAATACCAGTTGGCTATAAATACACCCCCTCCTTCTTCGTTCCTATCTTTCTGACTCCTTCCCTGTTATGCTGCTGCTGTGATTCATGAGACTTTAGAGCGAGTGTGTAGCTGGAGTGGTTAGTTTACACTGTGTGCATCTCTTGGTCCTGTTCGAGTTGCTGCTGGAGCTGTAGCTGGATGTAGTCGGGAAGCCAGTGAAGCAAACTTTAGTAGTGCTACTGCTTCAACTGCCTCCTTCTTTGCTTTTGGCCATCTACTATTCGTGGTGGATTGTGGATTTCTATATCAAAGGAGAATTTAAAATCAGGTAGGATTCATTCCTTTTTCCTTAACCTGATCTCCACACATGACAATAAATTCTTGAGGAATGGACAAGTTGCCATACCTATAGTTCTTTGTTTTCTTCTAGTCATGATATTATTCTTGTAGGAGGAGGATCAACCTTTCTCTACTTTAGAAACTATTTTTATCTCCTTCCTCCACCCTTGATTCATGTTCATGATATAGAGTTCGGGTAGAAGTATACATCCTTAATGCCGTGTAAGGACTTCGTTTAGATGGTTGGTACTTTAAATCATGATTTAGATTCATGAAATACTTTGAAGTTTAGTGTCCATCTTGTAGGAATCTTTCATCAAACCATTGCTATCAAGGTTCTACTTCTAGTACTAAACTACGTTTAGTTTCAAGCAAGTCAAGTTTGAATTTCAAACTCTTCTTTCATCTTGTTTGTTCGGTTTATAAACCACTGTGAAAACTCTATTTAGTTCCATTTGATACCAATCATGTCTTGAATTATAAGATCTATGATTAGGGTGCTTAGAATGGATTAAACAGATTTATGGAAGTTCTGCTGCTTCCTGTCGACAGCCAGCCCAAAAGCTGTCGACAGGCGCATGCTATCCAGAACCCAGATAACTGGGACTGTGTGTAGCTGTCGACAGATCCTTGGTTGCTGTCGACAGATACACACAGTCCAGCAAACCTGAGTTCTGTCTATAGCCATCTGTCGACAGCCCCTTCTCACCTGTCGACAGCTATGACTCTGATTCGAATTTCAGCACTTTTTCATGTGCAAATCCTTGTTTAAACTTCACCCTATTAGCCTACCAAGTTACCCTCTTATTTACTTTGATATTTACTGTCATTCTACTATATAAAGATCACCCACTTTGGATACCTTACTCATTATTGAATTATCCTTGAAACCGTCAACTCCGAATGGTACTCCGTTGAGTCCATTCTCCGATCTTCAGCAACTAAGTTCATATTACTTTGATATCTTAAGAGTTCAAAAGCTTGAACACCTTGTGAGATTGTAATAAATGATGATGACATTTATTCGTCCCTTGGACCCCACCTAACTGATATGCCTGTGCAAATAGGGCTGGTCCAGTCCTGGGAGGAGCACCCAAATTCATTACGGGCCGTACGGGAGTGATAGGATACCAAGATGTTTGGCATTGCATCACTATTTCCTGATTATGGTCATCATACTTCTTGTACTGTGTGAATTGATATATGAACCAATTCTTGAGCTATATACCTGAGCATGATCTGAGTTTTACTATCATTGTATCAAGCTACTATTCTGAGATCTGGTATTGTCTCTTTGATGTCCATTCTATCCTTGTCTTAGAGTGATAGGATACCGGGATGTTTGACGCTGCATCACTATCTCCTGATTTTGATCATTCTATTACCTGTCCTGTATGAATAATTATATGATTCCGAACTTGAGTCTTAATACGAATTTCTGAGTATGCCTGTGATTTTATACTACTGTTATACATTCACTGACATGTTATGTTGGTTATCTGACCATGTTCTTGATACCATTCCTGTTCTTACCTAAATTATCATGTGTTCCTAATCCTTTGATTTAAGGATTTGAATCTATTGGGCTAGTTAGCTCACCCTCCTTCCCTTTTCAGGTAATCAAGATGAGGGAGAGTGTAAATGGGATGTGTGCAGAGTGGACACCGATGACGAGTCAACCAACCATTTACTGCTTTAGTTGCATACTTGTAAAATGTTATGAGTAGTAGCTACTCATCCTTACTCCCACTTAGTGTGTAATGAGGAGCTTTATGTAATAAGACTTTCGTAGACTGCGTTATAATGAATAAACGTTAATGTTATTACTTTGTGCCTGTTTTCTGTCATTTCCCATAAATAGCCTTTTATTAGCACGTGACAGATAATTTGGTATCAGAGCTTAGGTCGATATACCTAGGGATAACCAGTGAATTGGGGTAGAAAATTGGGATTAGTTAGTATGATTTTTGCAATCATATAAATACATAACTTGTTGACTATTATAGCATGGATATGAATGTTTCAAGAATGGTTGGTAACAGCCATGGAAATGCTACGCCAGGACATAGAGTTGTATGCCCAAGCATAGAGGGAAGCCTATGTGCTAAATAAAGAGGAGGCTCAATTTGACTGTGGGCAATCCCTGTGCTTTACTGGATGTTATGACCCAGTCATGAATAGGTTGAAGAATTTGAAGTTGTGACAGGATATATTGTTTCACCAGTTTGAAGGCTATTGGGAAGCCCTAACCGATACAGCAAAAGAGCGGTACGATAGGGCTGGGGAAGAACAACAACCGCCAACTATGGAGTCTGTTATAGACCTGACTCAAATTTAGAAATGGGATTAGGCTACTTATCTTCTTGTAATCTCTCCTTAATTAGGTAGTGGTTGTTATATGTATATATAACTCACCTGTGTATGTGTGAGTAGTGAGAGGTTGGACAATGTAGATGTTGATGTAAATAATTTGGCTTAGTAGGAAGAAGCTTGTACATATTCTAGCTTATGGACAAGTAGTGATGTAAAATGTTATATATCCTCTAACTAGATGATGGAACTAGTATGTTGTGAATCTAAAGCCTGTGAATGATGAAATTTACATGGTTTGATTATAGAAATTGATGTATGCCTTATTGAATATCTCAGATACTCTTCCAAGTTTCTATGGACGGAAGTGACACTAACTGGAAGAAGATGGAAAGTTCAATGCATGACCTGACTCGAGTAATGAAAGCGGTAGCCAAGAACAATAGCCATAATGGAACAAGTTTATTTAAGGATTTCCGAAGCCTGGACCCTCCGAGATTTGCAGGAAGTACGGATCCGGATGTGGCCGAGAATTGGTTGAAGGATATTGAGCGATTTTTAAGATGATTAAATGTACAGAAGAGAAAAAGTTTGTCTGACAACATTTCAGTTAGATCGGGATGCCCAAGCGTGGTGGGAACTGTGGAGGCAACCTTGGAGGATTCAACACAAGTTAGTTGGGAGGAATTCGTAGAATTATTTAATGACCAATACTTTTCGAAGTAATTCAAGAAGGAAGGCAAATGAGTTTGCCATTTAAAGAAAATAAGGATGTCGGTATCGGAATATGAGGCACAATTTGCCTGATTGTCAAAGTATGCTCCGCATCTTATAGCTACAGAGAAATTAAAAGCCAAGAGGTTTATGAATGGACTACGTCCCCAATTTATTATGCAGCTAACCCCTCATCTGATCACTACCTACTCAGAAATGGTTAAGAGAGCCTTAGCATTAGAGGCTGCAAATGACACTGTGGAAGGATTAGAGGGAAATTTGGAGAAGGATCTTCTGATCATAAGAGGAAGTTTGAGTCGGAAATACCCCAAAAGTTCAACAAACAAATAAGAAAGCAGGAAAAGCTTCTAATGGAAACAAGGGGGGGTATGTCAGCATTGCCATCTCAGTGGGCATAAGGCTGAGGACTATTGGCATAGGTTGGGTGCTTGTCTCCATTGTGGGAGTACTCAACATCGTTCCGGTTGTCCGATGCCCAAGAATGCACCAATGAATCAGAATTCCCAAGGAAAGCAAGGAAGACTAAATGCCATTCAGGACGTGGAACCTGAATCTCCGCAGGAAGGCGGACTGATAGAAGGTACATTGCCAGTAACTCAAAGCCTGCGTATGTGTTGTTTGATTCAGGAGCTACGCATTCTTTTATTGTTATGAGTTTGCTAAATCTTTAGAAGTAAAATCAAAACTATTGTCTACACAACTTGAGGTAACAATTCTTTGAGTGAGAGATAGGAACTTAAGTAATATTACCCTGCTAGTCAGATTTCAGTTAAAGGACAAAGTTTACCCGGTGATTTGATATGCTTAGACAAGTGGGATTATGACGTAATCCTTGGGTTGATTGCTATCTAGATATCATGTAAACTTGGATTGCCTATTAAGTCAAGTAATCTTTCTGAAAAGGAAGCTATCTCCATAACTTTTGATAAACCCTGTACCAGAAATATACCTATAAATTCAGCAGTCAAAACTTATAAACTGGTGCAAAAAGGATGTTAAGGATATTTGGCTCCAGTGACCATGATAACCAGAACATTATTGGGTTGGATGATACTGATCTATGCTAAAAGTATGGAAGAACATGAACACATTTACGGGTTACTTTGCAATTACTACGAGATCACAAGCTATATGCGAAGTTTAGTAAATGTGAGTTTTGGCTAATGCAAGTAATGTTCTTAGGACATGTTATCTCCGTGAGGGATTGTCAATAGATTCCTCAAAGATTGTAACTATATAGAAATGGAGCAACCTAATAATTTCACTGGATTAGAAGTTTCTGGGTATGGTCAGTTACTACCGGCGGTTCGTTAAGGATCTTTCTAAGAATGTCCCACCTCTCACGCAATTGACGAAAAAAAAAGGAACTATATTTGTGCGTTGTGAGAGTGGCAACCAGTATTTCAAGTATTAAAGGAATGTCTATCAACTGCACCAATTTTTGCTTTACCGATAAAAGGTGAAGTATTTGAGGTTTATACCATGCTTCAAACATTGGACTAGGGTATGTTCTGATGCAGATGATAGAGTCATTGCTTATAGACAACTGAAGTCTCACGAAAAGAACTACCCAATACATGATTTGGATTTGGTTGCAGTAATCTTTGCTCTTAAACTTTGGAGACACTACTTGTATGATAATTAGTTCATAGTGTACTCCGATCATAAAAGTCTTAAGTATTGATTCTCATAGAAAGTTGATTATGAGACAAAGATGGTGGATGGAGTATATTAAAGATTATGATTTCAAAATTGAATACCATTCAGGAAAAGGTAACACTGAGACGGATGCACTTACAGAAAGCCAAAGTATTCCAATTGCAGTAAAGGAATGGAAGTTATTGGAGGCATTTTCCACATTAAGTTTAAAGACTGAATTACAAGAAGAAAGAATTGTAGTTAATAACTTAACCATTCGTCAGATATTTGAAACAAATTGGAGAGCAACAGAACAATGATCCTGTGTTGGTAAGAATTAGAGAAAAGTTAGCTTTTAGACCTGAATTTAATGAGATGTTTATGGAAATCTTTGGTTTCGGAACAGATTATGTGTACCGAATAATTTCTGAGATTAAGAAGTGGAGCTTAGGAGAAGCTCATCGATCACAACATTGAATATCAAGATTCGGAGATACAAGAAAATTAGGCATATGTAGAAAAACTCGTGCAAATTTTGATTGAAAAATAAACCGTAATTGAAAGCTTATCTAAAAGAAAGTAAAACACAACAAGTTGAAGGTCCTATCTTACGACCTCTACGGAACACAGCTCCACCAAACACAGTTTGCCTAGATCACAAGCCTCATCGGCAAACTACTCATGAAGGGTAACAGGATTGACAACCACAAGACAATCCATTTCATAATAAACCATAAACAAAGATATACTTAAAATGGATAGGATACATCAAGTGGCAGGTCAACCGCAAGACTTCCACGACACACGAGTACCTGAAAAGGTTGGTACGCAATGTACCACCACAAAACTGCAAAGCAACCCACGAAGGGTATAGGTACCTTCTACCTCAAGGTACTACAACATAAACACCCTTACAAAGGGTACAAGTAGGTGATAAATACCACACAGAACCACAACTTTACTGTGCCATCACCTAAGCACAACATTACAGGTGAAACCTCAACCGGTAAGTCACACAAGCCACAACCAGAGCCGGCAAAGCACGAGTCGGAAAGAACGACTCCACCACACGGGAATGGACTACTGGCTGATCAGGCCAGTATCCAACCCGAACAACACAACACAAGAACAATCCCTCAGTCTCACAGTCACGGACAAAAGGTCCAACTGCCGCTCCACGAGAACAAGTCAAACAACTGTGGAGACCAACCAACACCACACCTATAGACACACAGCTGCAGGTCCATGCCTGGCACCTCTAGGGTCTCTGGCCAGAGAACCCTAAAGTGAGGCACTTGAAAACAGGACTAGCTGGGGACCAGTGTCGACTACTGGTGTCCGTACCCCCAACTAAGAGCGCGCTACAAGCGACTGCACACCCACAAACACAAGCTGCTGCCCTACTGTCGTCTTTCCCTCAGCCGAATGTACAACTCAAACACAAGAGTGAGGGTGTCCAGGAAGACGACACAGACCTCGACGGTACCACACTGTACCGGGACAAACCCCGAGCACAACAAACACACGTGCCTAGCTCACAAAGACCTGGGGTACCCGACTAGAGAGGCATTCCAGAATAGACGCCGGACCACCACACTCGGCTAGCACAAATCACGATATGTTCACAAACACTTTTATTACCAATTATGGTACATATGTTAGGGATAGCTTGCTCCAGTCACCTAGTGACTTACAAGCTAACCTACACAATCACGTATATAAACCATATTATTGATAACACCATGGCCTGTCATTGGTCACAAAGTGACCTCCACTGCCACGCTAAGCACAACACACTATCACACTTAAACTTTATCAATTATCCCTTCAGGGTAATCTGTAAGAGATCCTAAAGGATCGCAGCTAGGTTCCAACGTGAACCTCATCGCCACAACACTGCAAACTAATCATAATAATTAAGATACAATAAGCACAATGACGTACGATATGCCATGCACACACAAACAACATGCACGACATCAAAACCCCGTAATATTTCACATAAATCTTGTGCGTCAAGATGTAGTGAATCCTATGCACACACGTAAAGAACAAGTAAACTACATAGCCGGTAAACTGGCCTCAAAAGCCCTGTGCTCTAAAAGCACCACAGGTGTTAATGCACCGCTCAGTATCGATAAACACATTGCACCGCAATACTTGCAACAAGAACGCCATGAAACACACTGTGCTGATACATGCACAGGTTGGCGGCAACATCGATTGCCTTCCACAAGATATAGACGACAGTATTTCTTGCCGTCAATACTAAGTAAGCGGCCACCACCTGGCCGTTTACTCAAAATCAACGGCTAGAAACCTAGCCGTTAATCTCCCAACGAAGAACTCAGCGTCAACCGATGTTGACGTCGAGATCTTCCATACTCAACACACACATAGGACGCACAGAACGGCCCCAGGCCGATCACACGAGCAATCTAGCCCTATAAACAGTAGAAAAACGAGGGGAAACACTTCCTCTTACATCTGTATACTATAATTAAACTGGAAAAGCAAGATCCAACACTTGGATCGATCAAACCACCCAATCTCCTGGCATGATAAACTTTTTTCCCGAAAACACAATTAACAAGCAGTCTATGCAAATGGAGTATGACAAGTCAAACAGGAGAAATCAAGGGGTCCAGTTCCTACCTCTGAAATGCAAATAAACTCCTAAAGAACCTCAAATCGCGCCGAAACCCCAGGAGCTTCCCGCGAACACCACCCTCCAATCCGTCATTCCCCGCCTGATTTGCCGCTGCTGCGCGCATCACGGCCTTCCCACGTGCTCCCGTCGACCGTCGGAAGTAGTGAAGAGGCACAAGGGTACAGGTGGGGGAAGAGGAGGGGAGAAGGTGGGGAAAGAAGAAGGCTCGGGTTGCCCCTAAAAACATAAGCGCCTCAGGTTAACTTCAACCTCCGCGCCAATAACCAAACCGCCACAACTAGGCGTCCACATTGCTCGCCGCCAAGTTCATGCAATAGACGAATGATAGACGTCCACATCGATGGATGCCAAGACATGTTAACGGCAACACCATTGCCACCAACACACAGTAGACGTCACACACCTGGACACCAACCCACTGTTGATGTCCAGTGCACTGAACACCAACACAGATCCATAACCAACCCCGGTAAGGATCCAATAAGAAACACACAACACAAGACACACTGGTCAAGGTGTGACCACCCCATACACTAAATGTCACGCCCCGACGCGGAATATCAGAGCGCGAAGGCAGTTGCAAGAAAAAGGTATAGAGGAATACTAGACATCAAACCATTGCACATTGAATAATGCTAAAGCAAATCTTTCTCATTAATAACTTTGCAATTGTCTAGTTACAACCACTAATATCAGAGCCATTCTATAGGGCCCAATTACATTGCAATAAAAGGGAAATAACTAACTACAACTCTAACATAACATAATGACTCGAGGGTACTCCTGGCTTCACTCTTGGTCATTCCCTTCCTCGTGAGTGTATGTGTCATCCTCGGTCTCACCTGAGAACACAACATCAAATAACGTAGGGTGAGCGATAACGCCCAGTAGGACTTAAATCTCAGGCTCAAGCAGGCTTTAAATAATTAACGCATTTAATGGCGGCGTATCTAAAGATAGCAGGTACAAGAGAGTCAAAATATAGCAAGAGATAGCACAACAGGTAACAGGATAGCACAATAGCACGAGATCGAGTATAGTTTCCAAAAATAGCACAAGTATCAAGTATAGCACGAATAGCAGGATGACCATAGCACAACTAGCATAAGTATAATCATAGCACGACGAGTATAGCACTTGTTTGTCATTCTAGACATAGAGAGAGTATAGAACGTTTTGTGTTTTGATTGTCATATAGATAGTCGAAATAGATAGCACTTGAGTGTAATGCCAAACACTCTGATCATTTAACTCCCATGGGCACTAGCACTTTCGGGCGCACATCCCAGGACCAGATCGGACCCTTTATATATTGCCAGGCATTGGTTATATGTTTTATCTTTAGACAATCAGTCAATGGCCAATATAGAGTACCAAAAAGTAGATGAGAGCACTAGATGAATAGACGAGATTATAGAGCGAATGTGAATAGACGAGCGAGTAGAGTACAGATGAGAGCTAGTGGTCATTGCACGTAATGCGACGAGTAAACAGGCGATAGAAATAGTTGCACAACACACGCACGTCGTATTGGCAGTCAGTGGAATTACGATCTTCCCGCTGGCCATGTTATGCACAAGTCCATAGGTTCGACATGATTCAAGGTAAGTGTGAACTTCTAATAGCCGTTTGGATCATATCGATCCCTAAAGGTGTAATGGGTGTTACGGTACAACCGGCTCGTCGACCATGTGGGAATCCATGATTAGAGGAGACTTACGGAGGCCTTGTGCAAGGGTTCACTAGTCCGGCGAAAGGAATATCCGACGGAGAGTTCACCACAAGCCAAGTAAAGTGTGTATATAAAAAGGTGCTCGACGTTCTAGAGGAATTCTAGAACAGTGGAGCGTCGATATCGGTATATAAACAACACTAGAAACGAATACAAGTCCTTTAAAATAGGGAAATTAATATACATTATTGCAATAAATTACCAGATACATTATGAGATATTTTATGCCAGATTTCAGCCATATATGGATGGTTCATGTGTGTGCATGTGTAAGAGAAATCATAGATAGAAAAGAAGTCGTGAATATGTCTTTTCAAGCAGTCAATATAGCTCCATTTTAAAACGATGTCTTTACTGCGTGTATGACTGTTAAAAAGGCGTAAGAATATTTTTGAAAGTGAGAGCAATGAATTTTATGGGTTTTCATGCAAAATCCTGTGAAGGCGACATAGGCCAGTAAGGATCGCGATAGGGTCATGCCAGATCGCGACAGGGTCATGTACGGGTCGCGACAGGGCTGTCTGTTCAGGCGGCCAGAATGCGACGGGGTCTCCTGTCCGTTCAGAACGCAACAAGAAGAGGTGTCGCGACGGGCTTGAGAATCAGGTACTGGAAACGCGACGGCTTACCTGTCGCCTTCTTGGTCGCGACGGGTAGGCTGTCGCAATCGGACCCCAGAAGGTGACATATCGGGCAGTCGCGATCTGGTGGTCTACGCCTGACTCTGACAGGAGTCAGACCAGACATTGGATTGCGGACCAGAACATTCAAATTTTGATACATGGTCATTTAGAAATCATAACTAATTATATACATGATGAAAAATCACGAAAGCAGTGGCAAATGGAAATAGACATGCGAGAGTACTTCCAGTAATTAGGAATTCGAGAGAGAGCATGGTTTGAACATGGTTTGAGAACGAACAAGAACAGTAACTAGAACCTGACACAGGGAGCAAGATGGATTTAATTCGAGTAACATGCTCAACAGAATTAGGGCTTTCGGGGTCAAAAGATCCCTAACAAGATCAAGTATTTACGATAAAAAGTTCGTAGCATGGGATCAAGTGTACAGGAGATAAGAATTAAACATGATGTCTCGGGGTTATCATGTTTGCAGATCTTCTAAAATCAAGAACAAAAGATTGGCTCGATGAAAAGAGTGAAACAAGAGGGCTTTTGTTCCTGATGTATGGAACAATCTACAGATGTCTTTAATTGAGTTTTGCTCGTGAGATTGCCTACCTTTGACTCGATTTATCTTCTAGGGCTTAGAACTCCAAGAACGAGGAAGAAGCTTGATGGATCTTCCTCTCCTCGATTTCTCCTCCTCCTTGGCCTCTTCCCCACGTCCAGAACCCCTTTGCACGAGCTAGGGTCGGCCATAAGGATTTAAGAGGTGTATTTATATAACACAAGTTCCTATTCCTACTACTACTCAAATTCCTCTTAATTTTGAGATTTCCTAACTCCACCTTTCCTCTCTTGCTTTCCAATCTCTAATTGGTTATGATAGTATCTAAATTCGTGCTAGACTATATGGGGTAGGTTTAGGAATCCATTCCAACTCTAATTGCCACTTTTATTGCTTAATAACCCCTTTCCAATTATGAGATAATTAAACTCCGAATTTAGGGTATTTTCTTTTTATTCTCCTTTGTAAAATTCATATTTTGACCCAATAAATTCTAGAGGGTCCATTAAGCAAAGCCCATTACTCTTTTCCATTTAATGAGTTTTATTTAATGATCTTTTCATTTAAATATCCATTTATCTAGGTTTTAATTATTTATTTAAATTTTTATTTTTCTTAAAAATCCAGGTTGCTACACTAAACCGAGGATCCACGAAGATCCGAAAATGTGCGACATTACTGATCCCTTTGGAACAGCGGGACGGCCAGGTGCACAACTAGTACTAGTATCTAGGAGACCCTGGCCTCATCTCACCCTGCAAGCACAAAGGAAGCAAACTGGTCAAAAAATCATGCAATTTATAGCTGTCGCCTAAGGTCGTGTCGGCCCGATGGGTCGCGATGCCCAGACGGGTCGAGACCTTGTCGCTACGGCCGTTGACCATCGCGGCATTATCGCGACCACTGACCGCGTCATGACAATACTGTCGCGATAGGACGGTCCGTCGAGTTCTCAGTCGACCGACCGACCAGAGCAATCTCTCTCCATAGTGGTTCTCTTGGGCGTCTCGCCCTACATGCGCCCTCAATGGGGCTTCACCATCCACAATCACACAATATTGAAGGGTCTATGGCAACAAGGACTCACCTTTTTCATGGCTTCCTCCCAGGCTTCCACCGCCGCCTCCATGTCCACTGTTGGTGCCTCTTCCTCCACCATCTCCACCTCCGGCACTCCTCACAGTTAGAGTCACCCCCTCCCAGCGCCGGACCCTCCTCGCCGCCAGCCTCTTCACCCGTTCACTTCCATGGGAGCCGCCCTTGCCATTCCCTCCTTCCATTAGTGCAGAGAGCAAGAGGAGGAGGGGAAAGAGAGTGGGAGAGAGAGTAGGAGCAAGGAAGAAAGAGAGAGAGAGAGAGAGTGCAAGAGAAGCAAGATCTCCGGATCTAGGTGATCGCCAGAGCAAAGGGAGAAGAGAAGATTTAAGCACGGAAAGAGAGAAAGAGGGGGCCACTATGTTTTTGAACTCTTGGGTAGTGTCGCGACCATCATAGAAGACGCCTTAAGGTCGCGACGACCTACCAAGTCGCGACGATAAGGCGACGGCTAGACCCATCGCGACATGGCTCATGTGCACAAACATTAAAGAAATTCAATTGTATTAATTCAAATGTCTCCCAATACAATTCCTATACATGTATATACTCAATCAAAGCTCAAATAAATAGTCATATTCCTATCCTACCTACCACCTGTTACAACTTAAACTAAACTCTCAAGTCTGCCCTCCAGCTTGTGCAGCCTCTGCCACGACACGATCTCCTCATGGCTAGATCCTCCTTAGTTCATGCAGATAGCCCTGGTACACCTCGTCATCTTCCGCCACCTCTGCCAGGATGAGGCCTGAAGCACATACCTCCCAGTGCACCAGAGCACTCCTCATGTCTCGTTCGTCTTCCCCATTGCCAATCTTCCTTATTTGAATAGGTGGGAAGTGTAAGAGAGCAGGAACGTCCATGCGTGGCATGTCGATCTGCAGATGGCATCAGTGTGGGTTATAGAGAACCAGAGCCTTGTCCCCTATCAATCGTAGGTCCAGGCCAACTCGTTGGCGCAACTTGATGATCTTGTCATGAAGGAAGGTAGGCCGCATATTGAATTGCTCCACCTGCAGCGTGTTCAAGTACAATCTCCAGTCCTTCAAACTCTTCACCGCTGCAGTCTTGCACTAGGCTTAAGTAGTTATGTGTAAGGGAGCTCTGACGAAGAAGGGAGGGTGGTGGGTCAAGCTTAGGCACTTGATAGAGGTGTCATCCGTCGCCTCAAAATAGATCCTCATGCCCATCTAGCACTCCAGGGCAATCACAGAGCCATAAAGTGGTCCACCAGTGGCTGCAGAAGTAAGACCAGCATATAGATAGCCAATAATAGATTGGGAGATAAACAAACCTTCCCATACATTGCTAATGACGCTCAGGTTAGCTGTTGATAGAAGATGATCCTGTGTTGGGAAGAGTATGACGCCGCATATGCAGATTGCGGCAGCTTTGGCGATGGTAAGATATTTCTCGCTCTTGTTTGTACAATGGGAGACTACCCACTGGGAAAGGGAGCAAGTGAACATAGCCCGGGCTTGTCATGCATTGAAGATCCCACGTTTTGGT
>CM024765.1:39361371-39502258 GCA_014218235.1 Colocasia esculenta | reverse complement strand
TTTCTAAAGATCTTGCTCTTTCTTCTAAACCTCGTTTTCCTCCTCTTTGGTTCTCTCTTTCTGTTGAAAACAGAAGGATTCTCTTTATTGTGAATTCTTGCAGAAATGTACATTTGCCACCATTTGTGGTCTCCCTCACCTCAACCTCACAGACCACCTCAAAATTGTTCTCCCTCTCTCCCATGCCAAAGTTGATCAGTCCAAAATATTTTTTCTAGCTGATCTAAGACTGAAGATCAGTGGGCTCAAGGCCTCAGTCACTCTACAGGAAATTCACTCTTGCCAAGTCTGACAGGTTCCCTCCCAGAGACCACCCTCTCACACTGAGTGAGTGGTTTATTATTCACCACAAGAACACTTGGGGTCCCTTCATTCAAAAGAAAATCAAGCTGATCAGATATTTCTAGATGTTCCAAGATTATAGGTGTGACGATCCTCGTCGTTCAGACCCGTTAACCTAATAACGAGCCTAACTCGAGTCCGCCTCCCGCGAACGGGCCGAAGCCTCGCAAGGGATATCAAACCACTAGTCCGTAAAAACATAAAGGAACCAGCTCAAATAAATATAAGATCTGTCAATCTCACAAATATTTACATGAATATACATAGCCATAGTACATCTGTAACCAAACTACAACAGAACCTGGGGTATACCCCGAGGTAAACAACAGAAAAGTAATATTACACTACTGGTGGTGCTGACCCTCCATTGGACGATGGGCGCGAAATCTCCTGATCTCCCTCACCTGGTAGGAGGTAGGGGTAAGCCTCTCGAGTCACTGGCTCAGTAGGGAAACTCCCTAGAAATCGAGCAAACAAACACAAGTAGCAAAGCGGAAATACTACGCTAGTAATTATATTATTATCTAGCAGGATATAAAACTGTAAGTACCACTTACCCTTTGCTTTTTACAGGAATCAGCGTAAATAAATAAACAGCAAAACCAAACAGGTGTACGGGCTACTGTAGAGAAACGCCCACTCGGGCCACGTCAACTGGTTCGGACACCAGTTATTGACCCGGACAAACAACACAGGACTACCTCTCAGTCTCGCAGCCACGGACGAAAGGTCCAGCTGCCGCTCCACTAAACAAGTACAAAGAACTGTGGAGTCCAACTAAACCACTACAACCTGCAAGTCACACACCTCGCAGGCCCATGCCTAGCACCTTTAGGGACTCTGGCCTGAGCTCCCTAAAGTGAGACACTGAAAAACAGGACTAGCTGGGGTCCAGTACGTCTACTGGTGTCCGTCTCCCCCACTACGAGCGCGCTACAAGCGACAACACAACAAACTCTCTCTAGTCGCTATCCCACTGTCGTCTTTCCCTCAGCCAGACGTACTACTCAACACAAGAGTGAGGGTGTCCAGGAGACGACAAGACCTCGTCGGTACCCAGTACCGGGACAAGTCCCGAGCACTCACGTGCCTGGCTCACACAAAACTGGGGCTCCCAACTGAAGAGGTATCCACGGAAGGCGTCAAACTACACACCAAGTACACAGAAACCACGTGCATAATGCACAAGCCACGTGAAACTCCACACAAACCACTTGAACACCACGTAAACCACACCTACACGCTCCCGAGCGCTGAGAAAGTGCCAATGCACCTTTACTGTCATCACATACCACAAACACACTAAACGGATAATCAAACACTTATACACTTTTATGAATAACTACATTCAGCTGTTATCGCGACAAGATACTGCGTCGCCTTCATGACGCGACGGCACGATGGGTCGCCTTTTGAACGCGACGTATCGCGGTGTCGCGACTTGGTCGCGATGCCAAGGGTCGTCGCCTTAGCAGGTGCGAACCCTAATCCGGGGTCCATCATTCAGATCACCCCAACTCTTTAAACCTATGGTTTTCATTCCGTTTTCATGCTTTAATGTGTTCCTACACATGCTATCTAAGGTTTGAAAAGTAGGAAACACATTATCCACCACACATGGGCAATTCACGAATCAAACATAGGAAATCTCCCTACCTTCATGAAGAACACGAAGAACGAAGCTCTACAACGATTCCCCCGCTCCACGTAGCGTCCTCGCGGTGGAAGCTCGTCAAGCCAAGCTCTAACCAGCCGAATAGCCCAAAAATTCCTTAGTAAAACCCCCTGGCTGAGCAGAGCTCCTGTGAACTCTGTTCTGCCAGGGTTTCTTAAAAACACAGTGTAGTTAAGAACGCGACGCCCTTATAGTCGCGACCTGAACGCGACGCTTTAGGCTGTCACCTTAACCCTGCTGACGTCAGTCCGTGCGCCCAGCATGCGACACGCGGCAGACATGCAAACGTTAACTTAAACTGGCAGTTTCATGAACGCGGCGCCATGGTCTGTCGCTATCAAAATGCGACGTCCCTCACTGTCGCGTTAAGAATCGAGAAATAGTGAGCGCTTTGGGCAAAATCTCATAACCTGCGGAAATCACCTGCCACACACACGTCATCGACCACACACTGGCCTCCATAACCACACAAAGACGATCCGAACGGTCGGAACGTTACAATAGGTTTCTCAACAAATTGCCAGAATTCAGCTTGGGCAGTTCAGGGCAGCCATTGCAAAACTCCGAATTGAAAATCCTGTCAACACTGCCTTTCATGTAGATTTTGCTACCTTGAAAATCCTATTGGTCCTTTTGTTACGGCAATACGGCAGCAAGTAACCTAGAGGGGGTGAATAGGTTTTCTGAAGTCTGAAAAACAAAACGAACACTTAAATGTTTTGGTTAGTGTTTGTGTGATGAAGAGTAGCAACGCGGAAGCAAATACCAATCACACAAAAGACACAGGAGATTTATCCTGGTTCGGACCTCCTCTCCATAGGAGTCCTACGTCCAGTCCCCAAGCAATATCTTGGGATTTCACTAACCGAAGGTATAGTCCCCCTCAAGGACACTACAACACCCTGGTTACCCCACCAGGTCTTCTTCTCTTTCCCGGCAAGAAGGCAGCCCACTTCTTTACAAGCTCAGAAGCAAACCTCCTGGTACAAACCCCAGTGCAGTTCTGCTAGACACTTACCCCTAGCTAGGTATCTACTGGTACAAACCCCAGTGCGGTTCTGCTAGACACAAACCC
This sequence comes from Colocasia esculenta, assembly GCA_014218235.1. Classification (NCBI taxonomy): domain Eukaryota; kingdom Viridiplantae; phylum Streptophyta; class Magnoliopsida; order Alismatales; family Araceae; genus Colocasia; species Colocasia esculenta. Next base: position 39,499,166 of record CM024765.1, on the reverse strand, counting down.
CTAGCTGGGTTAACTACTGTATACAGTCCTACAGCTGGACAAGGAGTTTTTCTTAGAAAAAAAGAACACTGTTGAGAGTTCCACAATATGGACTCTAGCCAAAAACTCTCAGCAAAAGACTCTCCCCCAAGAATTACAATGAGCACAGGGAGAATGAAGAGAGAAAAGAAAGCTTGAAGGCTTGAATGCTTGATACGCTTTTGCTTGCTTCTTCTTGGCTCAGGCTCTTTCTCTCTTTCTTTGAGTGTATGTGGAGTTGAGGTTCCTCACTGATTGTACACTCCTTGAATGATCTTCAGGAAAGCTCTCTATTCTTCTTCAGCCTTGCTTCATATTTTATATGAGAGGCTTTAGAATAGATCCGTTGAAGAGATCCGTTGGAGCTCTTCTAGACGTTGCTGATCTGCTTTTCATTTGTCTTAATCAGACTCTGGTGGTCTTCGAGGTCTGTAAGCATAGAAGAGAGTGTTAGCATAAAAGAGTGTTTATAAGATAACAGTGCATGCCACTGTGTTTTTGCTGTCATGATAAAAAATAGCAATTCATATCTTTTTCTGACACGACTCTGAGATATGCATGCAGTCTTTTTGTCAGAAGATATTTGAATTTCATTAAGCGCCAAAAGCACTTCAGAGCAAATCGATGTTTAAGTTACTTATCAAATCGTTATACTTATAAGACTTAACAAATCAATGTGAGGAGCAAATCGTTATGGCACTTATCGAATCGTTGTAAGAACCAAATCATTGTGAGAGTGAATTGTTGTTCTCACTTATGAAATCGTTATGCGAGCAAATCGTTATGAGCCTTAACGAATCGTTATGAGAACCAAATCGATATGAGAGCAAATCGTTGTTCTCACTTATGAAATCATTATGAGAACCAAATCGATATAAGAGCAAATAGTTGTAACACTTATCGAATCGTATGCGAGCAAATCGTTATGAGCCTTAACGAATCGTTATGAGAACCAAATCGATATGAGAGCAAATCGTTGTTCTCACTTATGAAATCGTTATGCGAGCAAATCATTAGAGCCTTAACGAATCGTTATAGAAGGCAAATCGATGTGAGGGAAAATCATTGCGCTCACTTATCGAATCGTTATAAGCCCTAAACGAATTGTTATGGCACTTATAAAATCAATTAAGACCAAATCGTTGTAGCGCTTATAAAATCGATCAAGATAAATTGTTGTAGCGCTTATTAATTTGGCACTTGAACTGAAATCGATGTATATAGATTAGACATCGATTTTATCATTTTAGTGCGCCTTTATTGCATCAATGTGAGACTTAGCATTTTGCTATGAGATTGATGCGACACAGATGAAACAAGATATTCAATGAGACTTATTATCTGTCAATAGGATTGATGCAACACAAATAAATCAAAATATTTATTTTATTATCATCATAAGTTTTGTTATCACCAAAATACAAGGACAACCATAGAGTGGTTCAACAAATCCCAGACCTGGTTTTCCTCCCTAAGCTTCACTCCTTAGTCATAGATTCCACAGTTGGTCCTATCATTTTTGAAAGATTTTCTAAGGTGATGGGTAGAATCACTGTTCAGCAAGCAGCTCCTCTTGCCTTCCACAGATTCTTGTTCAGAGAATATCATCGGGGCTATATCAAGTCAGATGTGCTTGCTCCCCTCCTATCTGAGTGTGAGAGGTTTCTCCATCTGATTGGGAAAAGCACTACAACCAATCTACTCAGCAGCTAGCCAATCTGAACATTTCATTGTTTAGATCTAGGAAGCCCACTTTTTCAGCTGAAGAATTTTGGATCTAAACTCCATCCATCTTGTTCAAGATTCTTTTGCCACTTGGGTTAAAAGGTATAAGGTTTTTGTTGCTCTGAAAAAGGAACTGAAGGAACACCAGATATTCTATCCAATTACTATCGACCAGTTCCTTCCGCATGCCAGCTTTGGAACCTCCAGATCTTACAAAATTTCTCTTAGAAAGGATGAGTATACAAATTTCATAGAAGCTCAAAGGCAACTCCACATCCAGCGAATGATTCCTGTTATGGGGCCTTCCTACACTATTGCCTAAGGTGCTTTCCAACTTCATTTGAAGAGTAGGAACTCAAGGCTTGGCCGATCATTACTCGCCATGCCTCCCTCTTGTCACCTGCCTCTACATCCCTATCCCCTCAGTAATCAAATATAGTGGTTCCGTTGGCTCCCATTTATCTTTTCTCTTCTTTCTTTGTCTCTTTATTTCTTTTTGCTAATGACAAAAAGGGGAGAAAATATTCTGAAAAACATCTCTTAAATTTATTCAGCAAATTTATTTAAGTTGTTTTCATAACTTTATATTTTGTGTTTTGTCATCACCAAAAAGGGGGAGATTGATGATCAGTCCATCCCCATATAATTTATTTATTATATGTAATTTTGGTGATTAACAAAACATTACAAAATATTTTATAACAATCTTTTGTGAAGTTCATCCACAGGAAATAAATCAAGCAAAATCTGTAAGTAATCCTCATTCACTATTACTTAGAGTTCAGAGCATGCATTTCTTCTAAGTACACAACGATTTCCATCGCTACAACGATTTGCCTGTGTTCAAACAACGATTTATTTTTGTTCAAACAACGATTTACCTGTACAACGATTTGCTTGTACTTGAATAACGATTTGCTTGAACAACAATTTGTTCATACAACAATTTCATAAATAGAACATCGATTTCATTTCACCATGAATTTTATTTATGCATGGATTATGATTATGAGATCGATTTCACGTATACAACAACTCTCTTCACATCGATTTTGGTTTGAATGAATTATCATACATTCTTTATTATTATCTTCTCAGATAAATTTGAGAATAACTATTCTCTATGATATTCAAACATATTTTCAAAACACTGTGGAGTTCAAAGTCTTCCCGTGTATATCACTATATCTTGCATTTATTGTGATCATACACCTCTCTGCACGTCGCATAACTAGGCGCATTCTACACTGTGTTTCAATAACAAACACTTTTTAGGGTGACAGAATGGCATTTCTATTTTGGTGTACATTCTAATAGCATGTCTTCTAACGTTGACTGACAAGCATAGAGATAGTCTAGTTGTCTAGGTGTTCAGTATTTATTGTGTGCAGGTCTTTACCAGTACCATATCTTACAACGTTGGACAACTAGAAGTAAAAGATATCAAGATGATTCTTCTCTTTGCGTGGGTGTCTCTCTGAGCATTATAACTGCAAGCTTACCTGTTCCACTCCTTGGACCATACAGTCTAACGTGCTTCAAACAAAGAGACAACAGACCCTCAACGGCTATATTATCAAGAGAATATATATAGAAGACTGATGACTCCATGAAGAAGCAAGTTTTTTTTGAGATAGAGCTACACACACAACTCACCAACAATTTGCGAGCATCAGAAAGAAGAGCTTATTCGCTTCATTCCACCATTCTTTTAGCTCTTAGCTCTCAACCTTTCTTGCTTAGTCCTTTGAGAGCTAGTTGTTGTTCTGAGAGATTTTCGTGTTGAAAATTGTCTCTCTCAGACTTTGCCTCAGATCAAGCAAATTCTATAAGCTTGGTCTAGAGGCTATTCGCCTTTAATCACATTATTGTGTGTACTCTTCGTTGTGAAGAGAAGACCTGTAGGATACAGGTGGTTGTTATTCCCTTCTTTGAAGAAGGAAGTGTTGCATCAGGTGTTGTGCTTGTTCCTCTTCGGGTTAGAAGAGAAGGTCAGCTGCTGCTGGATGTGTAAATGTTCTTAAGGGAGACAGTAACCTTGGTTAGTAAAATCCCAAGTTGTTGCTTGGGGACTGGACGTAGGACTCCTGGTATAGGAGGGCCGAACCAGAATAAAATTCTTCTGTGCTTGCATGTTTGCATGTGTGTCTTCATTATTACTAACACTAACTATCGATCTTAGTGTTTTTCTGTTAAGAGTTTTCATTGACAGGTTTTATCCTAAGAAGAATTTTAGAAACCCATTCACCCCCCCCCCTTCTGGGCTTGCTAGCTGGGCAACACAATTCACATGAACATGACCTGAATTAAGGGGCACCAGGTACAAGCAGCCCAGCGGCGGCAACGTGCATACGACAACGGGGACTTACGGAGGCCCTCGATAGCATGCCCTGGTCAACCCACGAGTACTCGCAGGTGAGAGGGTCTCCACTACCAAGGAGGAGTCCTAATCTACATGAAATAGTGTATGCATGGCCCTAATTACCCCGAAGTGCTTGCAAATACTAACCAAAACTAACAAACAATAGTTTTAGATGTTTCTGATAAGTCGCGATGATCGAGTCCGCCACGACCTTATCGTGATCGACCCCATCGCGATAAACTCTGTTCACAGAAACCCTGAATCGCACACAAACAGATGGCAAACAGACTACCCTAAACACAGTACAACATGAAAAACAACTAAATAGAAGATGAGACTCACCAACAGATACAAACACAGCCATGGAACGGAAAGCAGCACCAACCAAAGAGTACATGTTATCGTGTTGTCCAACTCCACCGCGAAAGGGTCGCGCCCGCCCAAGCCGTCGCAACAAGGCCCGAAAACAACAGATGGAATAAAATGGGAAAACTTGATCCTAGGATGATCTTAACACTTCAAAAACAAAAAAAAAAGGCAGGGTAAACGGCAGATCAGACACAGTTTGGCAATGGAGGTCCCACCGTGATTGCCGAAAGGTGTAATCACGAGGATTGTGACCCTCAAAACACACAAGAAGATATCACTATATGATGATGAAAAGGGTTGTGATCGCCACCTAGCATGTTGCCTAAAAAATAAACAAAGTAAAAGGCTAACTTACTAGGACAGAGAAGAGAGAAGGCTACTTACTGGTATAGCAACCGGGAAACCATTCGTGATACGGAGCGTGTCATGACCTCACGATCGGTCACGATCTCAATGTCGTGACCAGAGAGGCCGATGCCCTCTCAGTAGCAACGCGGAAGTGTAGGTGGACCTCCTTCCCTTCCTTCGGCCCGACCAAAGGAGGAGAGCTCCTCATATGCTTTTCTTGGGGAACCTACCAATAGGGGTGTTCACAATATGGTCTAAACCAAAAACTGAACTGAACCAACCGGTTCGGTTCGATTTCACGAACCTCACAGTTCAGTTCGGTTTCAGATTGGGAAATTGAAAGAACCGAATATATATATATATATATATATATATATATATATATATATAATTAATAATACATATTAATACAAAAGCGCTTGTAGCGCTGTTGGTCAGGTGCATGAGCGCGCCCCTCGGCGGCTTGGAGGTCGCGAGATCAAGTCTCACGACCGCCGCGACAGCCATTAAATCTGTTCTTTTTGGCATATTTCGGTTGAACCGAACCAGTTCGGTTCGGTTCACTCAGAAATTCGGGTCGTTTGATTTTAAAAAAAATAGGGGTGAATCGGACCGTGTTCACCCCTACCTACCAAAACAAAGAAACGAAGAACGAAAACCATATTAGACACTCTTAAGTGAAGTATCTACACCAAGTGAAAGAGAAAAGAGGAAGCATGGGGGGAACGAACCTGGGGTGTTTTGGAAACCCCTAGGGTTGTGGAAAACGTGGGTATGTGAGTTGTGCAACTATCTAAGAAAATAAGTAAAATGCATGAAAGAAAAGAAAAGGGAGAGAAGGATGAAATGCCCCCCAAAGGGGTGACTCCTTGGCTGAGAGTGCGATCCTCGGGTCGTGTAGCAACCCTTGTTGATGTAGGAAGATCACCTCTGGCCGCCAAGCTCCAGATGTGGAAGAAATGATATGACTTAATGAGGGGAATGAGAGAAAATGGAGAGAAATGAGAGGCTACGAGCTAAGGGGAGGTTCTGGAGAGATTTGAGCATCACTTTGTGGTACTCTTGGGGGTCTACCTCGTTCAGAAGAGGGTGGGTTGCTTTTATAGAGAGGAGAGAGAGAGTACCTCGTCCATAAGGGATAATGGCCCATGAAAATAAAGAAAACTCAAGTAAATCTGCATGGGAGAGTCCTAGGAGAGTTCTAAGGAAGGATAGAACCTTAATCCGCTGTTGGGGGCATTTCAAAGTTGTTGGAGATGGAGATAAGGCTTGTTAGAATAGGAGGGAGATGGTTGCGAAGCCGGCCCATGCAAAAGCATGTTGCGACGGATCGTGGAGGTGCGACAAGGACTATCGCGACGACCACAGTGGTCGCGACTTTGAAGGCAGTAAATGGATATGCATGGGCTGTCGCGATGACCTGGTCGGTCGCGTCAAGGATCATCAATCGATTCAAAGTGGGCAGCAATCGATCAAATGGGCATCAATTAATACTAACGTAACGCTACGATCTATCGCGTTAACGTTAGTCACCAATCGGTAGTTGTCACGCCCCGATTTAGCAGTGGAAATAAGTCGAGAGCGTGACGATACAAGTATCAACAGTCGACTAATTCTGAGCGACAACTAAGTATAACAAAAGACTTGAGACAATAATATTGCCAGCCAAATAATCATTTATTTCATTTCCATCAATGTTAACTTACAACCATATAATCAGAGCCAAACATAGGGCCCATTATTGTAATTCAAGTACATTGACACAAGAAAAATAACTAATTATTATAGACGCTATGACTCTAACAGGTTGGCTGACGTGCTATGTTGTCGGGTACACTCTGAGAAGTTCATCACTTTTCCCCAGCCCCATCATGCTCTACCTCCTCATAGTCGTCACCTGAAATGGTGTAAAAAGCAGTTGTGAGCGTGCTACGCCCAGTAAGATTTACATCTCATGGTGCGGGCATGCTTTACGTAATTAACATGTTAATAGGTGAGACACTATCATGCAATACTCATGGCAAGATAATCATGATATCAATATGGATCAATTCCAAAGGTACATGTATGAGAACGGTTCAATAACAAAAATCCGATGACAATTATCATGTGGAATGGAAGATATCAATGGAATGGATGACAATACGATCATTTGTCAAATAGAAGAGATTCAATAAGTCTATAGCATGTACAGTGAATATCTCAAGTTGAATTCCATTGAATTCCAATGAACAATGACATATTGGATTCGATAACAGTGACAGATACAATAGATTGGCCATTTCACTTATAACAGTTCAATCAATCATTCAATAACAGTGTGGAAATTACCTAGATCAATCTTGCAGTCAATTAGGTGATTGCCAGACACCTCATGGATCATATACTCTCGCGATTATAAGTATTTCGGGTGGTCCTCCTAGAACCAGACTGGGCCCTTATATGCACAGCATCAGTCATGAACCGAAGTTTCAATAATTTCTGGTAATTCCATTTCAATTATGGTCAATATGATTTCCAAGAAAATAGACAGTCACGTACTAAAGATCATGTTAATGATTATTGTAGATGTGAAATTTGGCCCATCCCTGCATTGGTCATTGGCCCATTAAGACTTGTTTGACTCCTTGTTGACTCACCTCGGATCCCATGTAGACATCAAGATCGATTGTCATTTACCCCATGTTGACAGCATACTGTAATCACGGGAATGATCCCCAAATAAAGATGATAAAAAAAAGAAAAGGACCGTGATCGCCACCAAAGTAGTTGCAAAGAGTGATATGATGAATAACAGATGCTAACTACTCTGGAAAAGGAAGAAAAGTGCAGAAGAATACCTGTTCTGAGAACGCGACTAGAAGGTCGTCGCCTTCTAAAGAACACGACCAGAAACTCGTCGCCTCTGCAGCAGAAGAGGGAAACCGTGGATTCTTGTTCTTCCTGCTCCTCAGCCGGCCAAGGGGCAAGAGCCTCGTGCCTGAGATGTCTTCTGTAACCTGCCAAGAACGTCAAAACAACAGGAAACCCATTAGAAATCGTTTGATGTAGAATCTATCCCAAAATAATGAAAGAATTGGAGGGAACTCACGTGGGGTGGTGTTTTAACCCCTTTGGTAATTAAAATAGGTGTGTGTGGAGTGTTCTAATGCAAATCTATGAAAAAAACGAATCTAAACGTGCATGTATGAAGGAAAAAGTAGGGATGTCAATGGGTCGGCCCGGGCTGGGCTTAGATGAGCCCGGCCCAGGCCCGACTCATCAATATGAAAGCCCAAGCCCGTCCCAAGCCCGAGCAATGTCGGGCCGGGCTGGGCCGGCCCAATATTTTTACAAAATGTAAAGCCCAACTAAGGCCCGGCCCGGCCCGAATACTTAAATAAAAATTAAATTAATAATAATAATAATATATTAATAATATAAAACTTATAATCTCATTCAATTAAGTAGAGTTTTGATGTTCCTTATTTAATTTGTTTGAAAAGAGAGTTTTTAACTTTTAAATAAGTAAAATAACATAATTTTAACTAAGTAAAATTTAAGATTTGAAAAGAAAAAAGGAAAAGAGAACGGGTCGGGCCGGCCCATCGGGCCGAACTCAAAGCCCGAGTTCGGCCCATGAGCTTAGTCGGGCTGGGCTTTTAGGCCCTAATAAAAACCCATGGGCCGAAAAGAGTATTGCGGCCCGGCCCAAAATGGGCCAAGCCCGCGGGCCTGTCAGGCCGGCCCGGCCCATTGACAGCCCTAGGAAAAAGTGTGAAGAATAGGAGAGAGAAAGTGTAGAGGGGAAGAAATCACCCTGGTGGGCACTTCCTGGTCGTCTGGAGGTTGAGAGTTCTTCTGGAGATTCGTAGCTCTCTGGGAGAGGGAGAAGTAGACGCCGGCCTTGCCCTAAACTGTGCCCTATTGACACTTTATATGTCATTATTCCTAAACAGGCTGGGAGAGGAATAATGAGCTGGAGTCCGAGTTTGGGTAGTTGTGCTCGTGCAAGGGGAGTTAGAACATGGCAAGGAGGTACTGAGGAAGGTCTCCTCCGAGTTTGGCAAGGATTTGGAAACCTCTAGACCCACCAAAAGACAGATTATTCATGAATAGCAAGGGTCCAAGTGGGAATAGGAAAGGCCACGTTGCATGGTTCTATAAAGGAAACCAGAACGTGACAGCCTCTGTGTCGCTACCAGATAGCGACGCCTCGATACGTCGCCTTCCATAGAAGGAAGTCTTTAAGCATTTTCTGACGAATTTTTAGGGAATTAAAAGGCCAAATGAGAACGCGACGTATCGAGGTGTCGCCTTCTGAAGGTGATCGATTTAGTCATGGAGGCAATCGGTGGAGGCCTGAACGCGACATGAAGGGCATCGCCTTCAGGAGTGAACGCGACAGGGATGTTGTCGCCTTCATGATCTTTCAGCATATGGCTAAATCAAAGTGTCTGATCTCCCTGCATGGATATCATATTGGCACACGGTTTGAAGCGTTGGATTCCCAACTCAGAGAGCTACAAGATAATGATAAAGACTGATTGATTTGACCAGGAAGATCCCACTAGGGTGATGAACTAATAAGAAGATACCATGATCGAATAAAGCCAGCTTGGCGATGATGAGCCAACGTGGGGCATCGATGATATGACAAGGAATTTGGCTCAGCTTATGGGCCAGAAATGGGTGTCTACACATACCCCGTTGACGTTAACTTCCATTGACATCAACATAGTGTGACGTTTGCATGCAGTAGACGGTAGGATCGATTGACGTCAACATGGGTTTACTTGTTCCACAAAACAGTCAGGGTATCTCGCCCACATCCGCCCCTACCTCGTCCATGTCGCATATGGGACCGTTCCCAACGGGCAAATGGGCCACCTTGGCACTCCCTTAACCCAGTAAAAGTCTCATTTGGCCTCTCCTCATTGACCTTTGCTTTATACATGGATTCCCACATGGTCAAGTCTATTTTCTCACACTTGAGCATCCTAGGCTCCTTAGCTCCACCCCCATTGTCTATGTATGGTGCTTTTTGGCCTTGTGATAAAGGGGGGAGATGTTGGACGAGCTCATGCCTTAATGCCTTAAGAGAAGAGAGAGAAAGAAGGACTACACCTTGAGAGCTTCCATCATTTCCTTGCTTTCTGTCCCTGACCATGTGGAGCGTCCAAGAGACTTCACCACGAGCTGGAGGAGTCCATTAAGCAACCACAACAGTCATCAACAAGGATCATCTCCCTCTTCTTCTTTCTTTCTTTCTCTTTTGACTTTTAGTATTGCATGCTAGTCACTTCTTACACACACACACAAAGCACATAGTGCACACTACCACACACCTAAAATGGGTTTTCCAAACCAAAAACGGAGGGAAGAAGGGTGATCATAACATTTGGCCACCCCTCTTCTCAAGCCCACAACCGGTACGGGGCTCTCCTTTTGGATCTTTTCTTTCCACTTTTGAACTTTTACTATACTGCATTAGAGTCTTATATAGTCCTTTTGTTTACAGGAGAACCCTCAGCAACATTGTGGAGCTTCTTCTCTTTGGTCAGCCGAAGAGAAGGAAGTTGGCGTCCCCACCATCAACCGCTCACGAGGCAACGTCATCGGCGCAATCTAGATACTTCCCTGGGCACAGATAAGGACCTGGAGATCACCTCCCTTTTTATTTTCATAGTGGTTTCTTGGTTCTTCTTCTCTTCATCCGGATGGTCAACTCGGTCAAATGGCGCCAAAAGAAGGAGCACGGGATTGATCCAGATCAACCAGCCAGCACACCCGCAGGGAACCAACGTAGATGGGAGGAAACAAACGTCCACAATTATAAGGAGAACAAGACAAGTGGACATGATGCAGAGTAAATTTCGGCAACAAACGGCTTAATTGCATTAGTTCCATCTTTACACTTAGTGGCTCAATTTCCATGTATCAAAATCACTCTCACAAGAAGTGGATGAGAAGGGAAGTACTTTCTATCTTCTGGAAACTTCAATGGTACAACCAACTCGGTCTCCATGAGAGAATCCACGGAGTACGGAGATTTACGGAGGTCTTAGAGGGAAGTTCTGTAGTCTGTCAGTACGGAATGACCAACCGAGAGTTTCCAATCCCCCAAGAAAGGGCTGCCTATTTGTGCAATGTGTCGTGTAGAACATGTCTCAATATCACAATCCACCGGTATAAAACAATGTGGAAAGCAAGTATCATGATGATGCAAATATAGAACATGCAACTATAACAACTGCTTTGTAGTATTTTTACATGATATCATTCACTTTAACAAGCTAGATCATCAAGATGATTATAACAATCTCAAGGGAAACAGATCAAGTAATTAAGGACAATTAGAATAAGCTTTCAGATTGTTATGACTTTTACATGGATTGATAGATTTTAGGTCACGAGATGGACTGTACAACACTTACGACAACCCATAACATGCAAATCTTGCATTCTGGACAGAGAAAAATAGGTCTCGATTAGGCTATAGAAATCGCGACGGGTTCAGCCGTTGCTATTTCCAAGCCATTAGCAGTTAAGAAAAGTACACAGTCGATCTCCTAAATCACGACGGGGGTCCTTGTTGCGTTGAAATCGTGACAGGCCTGACCGACGCGTTTCAATGGAATCGATGCAGAAATGATTGCGGAACAGGAAGCGACAGGTACGTCGGTCGCCTTCATATTGCGACAAGCTGACATGTCGCCACCACTTAGAATCGCGACGACTTGGTGCGTCGCATTCTAGAAGCATTTTCAATATCTAAATATAAAAATTGCACATAAATCAAGGGCGGAAAAACATGGTCAAATCACGACGGTATGATCGATCGTGTTCTTGAAGTGCACTGAAATCTATGAGGCACACAATTTCATGCACCTGGGCTATCAGACATAACCTTAAATGTGATGGTATGGTCTGTCGCTATTACATAAATCGAGATGGAGTGGTACGTCGCCTTCATGAGATGAAGAATGCGACATCTGGAGTGGTCGCGTTCATTAATCTTGCCCGAAAACCTCAAAAATGATGTAGTTACTCTTGATTGACCTATAATTCGAAATCTAGAGGTCCTTAGACAAAACTCTGAACATGAAAGTTGTAGAGGACGATGATTAGAAGAGAACTATGATTTTGGATTGACTCAATTTGACCTCGGTATGCATGAACCATGACATGAGCACGAAAAACACATGTGCGACTCTTGGAAAACGCTTAATACTCAAAGCATGCTTAATGAAAATTGGGCAAACTAAGTGCAAATGAAACTAGACTCAATGCTCTTTCATACAGTATATGGTACATTTAGTTTTAGCTTGAGAACACATACCTTTAGTCGATTCTAAAACCATACTTCTCCAAGTCGAGCAGCACGAGAGTTGGAGAAGAAGTTGGGTTTGTAGTCGATCCCCTCCTCTTCTGGTGCCCTACCTTGACCTCTCACGACCCCAACTTGATGGTAACTCGTCCCCACAAGGATTAAGACTATATTTGTAGATCTAGGGTTAATTCAAGTCCTAATGTAACTAGGGAATGGGACTCCAAATTTGTTAATCCTTTCCAAAGCTTGAGCATTCCCATCCCCATTTGAGTGGGAAACTACTAGGAAACCTTCCTCTGATGGGACACAATTTTAGGTAATTTTTGGAGTCTATTAAGCTAAAATCTAGCCTTAATTAGCCTTTTCCATTCAAGTCCAATTAAACCTACGAATTTGGGGATTTAATGCCATTTGATTTTGTTCTTTGGCCCAAAAGGGTCTGTTTGGCCAAACCAAATTTAAACAGTTGATTCAACTTATTGAAGTTTAATCATGATTTTTACCAATCTTTCCAATGTGTTTGTACACACGTGATAATGGTGTGTATGTTCTTGTTTTTTTAATCCATCTTTTGATTTATCTCACATTTTCTGATTATAAAAATTCTGGGGTGCTACAGTAGCCATGGTCACCAATCGGTAGCTATAGCCATCAGTCAGCTGTCATTAACGCGTCTACAAGGTCCGTCGCGTTAATGCCAATATATTCCCATGGTCAACAATCGATGCTAACACGTCGCCATAGGCCGTCGCATTAATGGCAATCGATTCCCAATTGATTCTCATGGTCAAAATAGATGCTAACGCATCACCATTGGCCGTCGTGTTAATGGATGATTCCCAAAACCTTAGAAAATAGAGAGAACAAAGACTCTTAAGTGATATTTAGACGAGGTAAGCTGGAAATTGAACTTAATAGGCTCAAGAAAAGGCCAACAAATGGACTCAAGATAGTGACCAACTTAGGGCAGCATAATAGAACAAGAAATATGGTTTGACTCATAGGCCAGAATGGGTGTCTACAGTGTGCACCAAGTATTTCACTTATGTAATTTTCATCCACCATTTATCCCATTTTGTAACCTTCTCTTTTAATTCTCTCTTATCTTATCTTAAAATCCGTTGTTTTATTTCTCATTTAACCCCCTCATTAGGCTCTTTGAAATGACAGAGAGGGGACAAGGAGGGGGCGTCGAGTTAGCCAGTGGCCTACGGAAGTGGGCTCCTCTAGAAACACCCATGCGGGCTCACTTGCGAGCTCTCACGCATGCCCACGGCGCGTAGATGCCGACATGACCCCCTGCAAGATCGCGGGTCTGGCTCACGCTAGCCAAGCGCGAGCGCAAGTAGGCTTCACGTGCGCCGCGGGCCCGAGTGTGGGCGCACGTGCCCTCCTTTCCTCTGATCGCCGCCCCTTTTCCCTTTTCCCTCTTCTTTTCAATTTTGTTTTCTTTTATTCCCATTTCCGACCACTTCGACTCATGACCAGTCGAAGTTATAAATAATGATTACTGAAGACTCTTATACTGTGATGTAGAGTTTCATTCTCATGGTGTTATAACGCTTCGATCACTTTGTGTTCCGATTGGTGCACAATAGTCAAGGATTGGTGAACAATAGTCAAGATGCATTGTCTCTCTCTTCCTCCTCTTCCTCTTCTTCTCATCTTCTCCTCATCCTTGATCACCAATGAGGGCGACGGCACAGAGGCAGTGGCAGTGAAAGTGATGGTGGCATACAGCGGCAGTGGAGGCGCGGGGTGGCGTACAGTGGCAGCAGCACACAGGGGCGGCGGTGGCGGCGGCGATGTACATCAGTGGCGGCACACAACGACAGCAATGCACAGGGGCGACGTATAATAGCGACGACAGTGTAAAGCAACACGGTGGTGATGTACGACAACAGTAGCACCCAAGGGCAGCAACGATGGCGGTGACGGTGTATCGTGGAGTGGAAGACGTCGACGACTTCTGGCTGTCGTTGTGGGTCTCCAACGCTAGTCTTGAAGGGGTTGCGTCTATGCCACAGTGATAGTGGTGATGGCAACAACGGTGGTGTGCCGACGTCGGAATTGAACAACTATTTGTAGGCAGCGCATGGTGGTGTGGCGACTCCAGTGACACGCAAGGGACTTGCAGCAGCGTACTTGGGCGACCATGCCCTTGTGTAGTGCCGAGCACGGTAGTGGATGTAAAGTCGAGGTGAGCATTTTCTCCCCCAACAAATCTACGGTTGTGCAAAACCATTCACTTCCGCATCATTGTAGCATTTCGAGATCGAGGGTAACAGTTCTCTACCACATCTCCCACACATTTGATGTACAAGGATGCAATGGACAACCAAGAGGGGAGGGGTGAATTGGTTATCACCCAATAAAAAATTCTTTTAACATAGAACAAATTAGACTAAATTAATCAAACTATTATGTGATATGCACAGCAGAATAAAACAAGTATAGATGAAAACTAATATCCTAGTGTGTATAGAACGGACGTAGAAAAGATGAATCAAACCACACATGCATGCAGGATTTATAGTGGTTCGACAGGCACACCCATGTGTGGTCTATGTCCACTACCCCACATCCCTGTGAAGATTTGCACTGGCTTGTTCCCAGGTACAAGCGAAAACCCACACACACGGTTGTTTACGGGGACAACACAAAACCCCACCTCATTTTTCGGGGACAAGACAACCCAACGTGTATGCGCGCACGCACTACACACCAATAAACAACGATGTGCTCACAACCGAGCACACACACAGTATGATCAAAGTTCTAGAAAGAACAATAAAGCATGGACAGGAGAAACAATGATCTAAACAGTAAGGTGTAGAGTTCTCATGTTTCAGAAATTTGGCCTTTGTGGTCGTCTTTGACTGACGATGACTCAGGTGAAGAACTGGCCGATGTAGAACACTTCTGAACAAGGTCTTGCAAGTATCAGCAACAGGTCCACGCCCTTCAGATAAATAAACACCTTACAAGTACATCTGGAAGGCTTCTAGACGATGAAGACTCGTTCTTCAAGCTTCTACAGGTTCAGAGCATTTGTTGGTTCTTCTAGGGCAATACGATCCTCTCTTGAACTCTAGGGCTCGAGTTGGATTCTTAGAGGGGTGTTCTCTCTTTTTCCAAAACATGGGAACATGTTGTATTTATAATCCCAAAGAGTCCTTGTATGTTTGGAAAGAGTGGATTGTTATAATAGGGTACGTGTTAGGAAATCCGTATATGAGAAATATCAGAATCAGTTGACCGAATTCATTGGATGATCGGTCGTCCGATTTCAACTTTGCTTCGACTGATGAATTGGCTGGACGCTCGGTCGACCGATTTGGAAATTCGATCGTCTGACTTCGTCTCAGCTTCGAACAACGCTTCGGCTTCGACCGATTTCTTCACGTCGGTCGTCCAACTTTTTTTACTGTGCACTGTAAGACCTAATGGCTAGGTTGGTCGTCCGATCTGCCTAAATCGGTCGTCTGACTTCTGCTTGGTCATTAATCGATTGTCCCGATTGCCCTTGTCCTTCAATCAATTGGGCATCGATTGAGCTGTCCTTCAATTGATTGGACTGAATATTAATCGATTAGTCCATTCGGTTGACCGAAATCCCAAAATCAGTCGTCCAATTTTCTACTTGACTATCAATTGATTGGGAAATCATTCCTCAATCGATGGCCTTGTTCTGCAATTGATTGGGCTTTCATTATCGGTCGACCGATTTCTACAAGTCTGTCGTCCGATTGTCAGTTTTGCAACTGACCTTCCAGTCTTGTCTTTGCTGTTTTGTCCAAGTCTTGGGCTTTGTATTATCCACTTCAAATGCGACTTTAAGAGAAAATTACTGCACACTTAACATACAAATTAGAACCTCAAATTAAATAAACATAAAACAAAATGCTTGGTTATGAATATGAATATATTCAGTGTTTTGTGATTTTCTGAACATGAGTTAAACTTACTACAGAGTACAATAAAAAAAGTTTGTCCGAGTATATACATGCATACCCTTTCTTGTTGTACATACATATGCATTTTTTGTTTCAATTGCCTCCTATAGATTGGAAATTTAAAAACCAGACACAGGTGGAACTCTCATAGTCGCCTGAGTCACAACTCGGTGACCTCCCGACACGTCCCGGGCCGACGAACACGAATCGCTCTCTCAGAGCACTAGGGTCGCCTAAGCCAACACCCGACTAGGCCTAGATCGTCCATGCCGACTTCCCGACGAGGTCTACACCATCTAGGCCGACGTGGAGAAGGGCCTGAGTCAACGTTCGATGCTGTAATGACACGACCTCCCGGATCCTCGCCAGGGACCCCAAAGTTCATGCCGCCACCCATGGATCCGAAGACCCGGAAGGGTTAGAAGAAATAGTCTAGTGAGATGTACTGAATTTAAAAAACTATAACAAGATATACAATATACAAAAGTATGTACAACATGTCCCAAGTAAAAGCACAGGTACAAGAAGAAATGTGCAGTTTTTAAGGGGCATACCCCGAGAACTTGCAAAGCACAACTCTCAACTCACTCAAGTACAAGAGCTCACAACACTCGCTCTCACTGCTGCTGACAGCACACGGCTCCACGGCCATCTCCGCAACCCGTTCGACATCGAGCTCCCGCGACGACGAGCCCCTAACTAAAGGAAGTAGGGGGAGTGAGCCTCGCAAGCAAGGCCCAGTAGGGATTACCAATCCCTCACCGCCCAGAGCAGCAGGAACTCGAAAATAAGAAACTACACTAAAAACTGTAAAACGAGAAACACCTACAACATGATACTACAAAGCAGCGGAACAGAACAATGCAACGCCACGACCGCTAACCAAGGTCGTGACACACACACGACTCCGGAAAAAAAAACCAACGGAGTCGAGCACCAAGCGGAAGCAACCCTTGGCACACCGCCGAGACCACGCAAAACCAGGTGAGAATGACGTCTCACCACAAGCACGGCCACCTCAGACACCACAAGGTCGAGGGCCCACAAGTAGAACCACCCCGGACCCCGGACACACCGCGAGGTCGGGAAGCCACACACGCCGGTGCCACCACGGACTGGCACGCAAGAACGGGACTACGGAACCGAGAGGACACCGAAGTAGAAAACACCAGAAGCACGGGCCAACAAGGCCAAACCAACGATGCCTACGCAAACTAGCACGACCAAGCTATAACCGTGTGTAAGCTAGGGCAAAGGATAACACTCGGAAATGTCATGAGGAAACGCCGTCACAACAACATCAACCAAGCCACCACCATTGGCAGCTAAGAGGAGGACACACCAGCCACTCCCTCTACTCTCTAGCCTAGCTCTGCCTCTAACCTCCTCGGAAGAGCGAGACAAAGCTGCCACAGAACACCACAAGAACGCACACACCACCACAACCAGGCCAAGCTACGGCCCCACGCCTAGCACCACTACGTGGCTCCGGAACCAATGCAGGAGAGGCAGTGAAAAAAAGGACTGTCTGAGCCGCGCCGAAAATAAAACACCTCAATGACCTCGGCGTTCCGCCCCAGACAAGAGAGCTCTACAAACAACTCGGTGCCGCTGTCCAAACCTCGTTTTCTCCTCCGCTCCAGAGGTCCGCCAACTCAGCCGTAGACTCAAGCACACCTGTAGCCTAGACTACCCTCAATGGGCTCACGGGGATGGGGGTCCCAAGAAACAGAGACAACCTCTGAACGGGACAACCCCTCAAGTGCCAAGCACCAGGCGAACAGGCGGGGCAAGCACAACAAGAACCATGCTGAACCGCTGTCTTGTAACTCATGACAAGCTCAGCAAGCACGAGGCACGCACGACCCTCAAGAGGGCCGTCGGCCAACCAAGGCACACACGAACAAGCTAGAACCTCGGAACACCACCAGTAGCATGGAAAATCCGTCGCTCTGCTAATAATCGATTGACCGCCAGTCAATCGATTATTAGATAGACGCGACCCTCCTGGCACTGCTACGAGGACACGGCCATAAAGGTGTCACCTTCAGTCACTGAACACAGCGAGGTAACCTGTCGCTTTCCCCTCCTGAAGGTCCCAAGGGCAAGCCAGCCCTGGGGCACAAGCCGACACCCCAACCAAAACCACAGAAACACCTGAGGCAACACAGGTACTGTCGCATCCTCCTAGGCCGTCGCGATACCATCGCGACGGGCAGAGGCACAGGGACAACAATCCTGTCACAATAGGGAAACGCACCGCGACAAGATCGCATCTGACTGTCGGACCGTGACGCCATCGCATCGGGCCAACGCGTCGCGACACTATCGTGCCCTCTGGTGTCGCGACGCGCACAGCGGTCGTGAAACCATAAGACAGACCTGCGGGATGCTCCATCCGGGGCCACTCACACACCACAAACACACCACACAAGGGAGGGGAGCATGAAGAAGCAGAAAATGCTATCTACAAACCACGAGGGGCTCCCAATCCACCTGGATCGAGAAGGGTACAAGCAATCCCTACCTTAAACGAAGAAAAGAAAAAAACCCATAAGGGCCCTTCACGTCGGATTGGCTACCTCCTCCTCGCTCCACGCAAGCTCTGCAACGCCAGAGACACGAGTACGACCCTCCTCCTCGCCTAAAATGCACAAAGGGGAGAGATGGAGGCGGAGCACCGCCAGAGGGGGAGGAGAAGAGAAGGGAAGGAGGAAAAAGGGAGAAGGGGTCGTCGGCCAAGGCCTTAAGCCTCGACACCTAAGTCGCGACGGGGCGACGTGTCGCGTTAAGGACTTAAGGCGATGGTCAACGGACCACGACAAGAACGCGTCCCCCAGGGATGCCACGACAAAACCCGATAGGTCGTACTGACACACCTACCACCCTGATAGGCGTCAGACGACCGAAGGCACGGAACACTGTCGCGACCCGTTGACTGGGCACGACACAAAGACGCAATGGAGAAGCAAGGTGCGACAAGAACGTGACACACAAGCTGGTCACAACAAGGATGACTGCCGCGTCAAACACCCACAACGCGACACTAAAGCATCACCCAGCCTGGACGCATTAGTGGTCAGTCATCCAAGAACCGGATGGAAAGCCGGGAAGCCGAGTATTACAGATGCGGCTCGTGTAATGGTCATGTGCGATGTGGAGCGTGGCATGCCCACCGGATTCTCGGGGATGTGGCTCACATAATGGCTGAGACACCAGTCAAACAAAGTAACGTTTTGAGGATCGTGCGACTGTTAACATCAGCCATTAAGACCACGATCCGTTTGATCTGGCATGTCAATTATGGCCACGATCCGGCGGAAATCACAAAGATCTCCTGTGGAAATTAGGTAGGCTACCACTATAAAGGGGCAGGCATTCTATAGGCACAGGTACGCAATCTCTCTGAGACTTCCCAAATAGTCAACTTGTTTCTGAACTGACTTGAGCATCAGAGTGTCTGCCCACTAATCCCTCTCGGTGGTCTTGTAGGTCGAGAGCTCGGCGAGATCCAGCACCTCCGCACACTAGCTTCCTCCCTTAGTCTTCCGGTCTAAGCCGACCTCGTTACTCTAGCAGTAACATTTTGGCGTTGTCTATGAGAAGCTATTAAAGCTTCAATGGCTCCCAAGGGAAAGATGGTTGCTCATTCATCTGGGGAGGAGATCGTCCCATAGAGACTCTGGAAGAGGTCATCGCTGGCGGTTCGGCTCCGACGAGCAGGACTCCTCAACCTCTTCCCATCTTTATCGGGTCGAGCAGATGATTGTGGGCTTGCACGAGATGCTCGCCATATGGAGCATAACCAGTAGTTCACCACAGCTAGGATTCGAACTCCTCAGGGTTAGGCCGTGCCCATCACAGCTGACCCCGGCTTTGTAGCGCCTTCTGATTCTCACGTCCCTCCCCCGGCGTTGTCAACCAACCATGGGGAGGTCTCGGGAGCAACGCCCGTGTTCTCGACCCCACCTCTAGTGGTCCCTATACCACCCCCTACTGCTCCAACAATGGTTGTAGAGTATGGCGCGTCGAGAACGACCAAGGTCTACAACTACTAGTCAAAGTCGATGCCTACCCAGGCAAGCATCCTAGCGTCGAGCCTCGATGGAGAGACGACCTCCTTGAGGTGAACAAGAAGATCGAGGCCGTGCAGTGCGGTACCTATGTCTGTCAGTCGTGAAGCTTCTCCCTCCTCGTCGTTCACAGAGGAGATCACGTCGGGCCTGATCCGTTGAAGTTGTAGCTTCCGAGTTTTCGCGATATAACGAGATGGTGAATCCTATTCACCATCTCGACAACTTCCAACTCTAGGTTGAGATGGTGAACATCTCGGATGCATTGACGTGTTGTGCGTTTATGTCCATCTTGGACGACACAGTGCTTCAGTGGTTCAAGGCATTGCCAATGCACTCGGTGACGTGCTTCACCAACTGGCTCAATGGTTCCAGGACCACTTCTACAACATCGTGCAACACTCCCTGTGCACTGACGACCTATGGCTAGTTGCACAGAAAGAAGCCGAGCTCTTTTTTGATTACATGAAAAAGTTCCAGCTCGAGGTCATGAAGGTGATAGACCTTGACCTGCGAACGGTGGTCAACATCCTCACGAGAGTTTACTCCAATGCGCCATTTGTGGCGTCGATTGCAAAGAAGCCCCCAGTGAGCCCGGTCGACCTCCTTTCCCGCATGCAAAAATATGTACGATTGGAGTCAACCCTCGAAGCCACTGGCAAGTTGAGTCGACCTGCCGAGCAGGGGTTCGACTAGCAATGCCTGGTCCCGAAGAAGATGAAGAGGGAGGAGGAGACCTCCCGGCCAAACGCTCTGCGACTGCCAGATCCGAACCGCACCTCGATGAATCTCACAAGGGTAGGGATTTGCCTCGGTTCGATAGCTTCCCTCCAAGATCCTACCCATCATCAAGAAGCTGTTAGGATTTTGGCGTCTCGAACTGATGCCGAGGCCCCCGTCGGCGGGCGAGCCAACCTCTACTGTGACTACCATAAAGACTTCAGGAACACAATCGACCAGTGCCGAAGTCTCAAGGCTGAGATTGCAGACATGATGAAGCATGGCATCATCAGCAAGGATGTTGTGAACGGGAAGCCGCTTGTCGACTCCAACGAGGAGATGAATGTTCCTCGCAGCAAGGGAGCGATCTTGGTGCTTGCAGGCGGGTCGACAGGTGGAGGCGACAGCTATGGAAGTGGAAGGTATAAGCGTCGGCAGTTGGATCGAGCTCCAGCAAACCACCTCTGGTGGTGTCATTTCCTTTTCAGACGAGGACCTGGTAAGCCTCAGTCTCCCGCACGACGACGTGCTGACAGTGCACGTCGACGTCGATGGGTACAATGTACACCAATTTTAATTGATAATGGAATGGTGCTCGACGTCCTTTTTTATGATTGCTTGTAAAGATGTCAGAGCTGAGCTCCGAGCTCAGGCTGATCACTACCCCCCTCTTTGGGTTTAGTGGGACCCAGTAAATGACTATGGCTCGATTAGGTTAAATGTCACCCTCGGCACCCGACCGCGTCATGTAACGGTTCAGGTCGACTTCCTTGTGGTCAAGGTGAAGTCGGCCTACAATGCGATTTTTGGTCAAGGCCTGTTCGACAAATAGGGGGAGTCTCATCAACTGCCACCAGAAGTTTCTGACGCCTAACGGGATCAAGGAGGTCATGGGGAGCCAAATCCGTGCCCACGTTGCTATGTAACTCTATTAAGGCTAAGGAACATATAATTTCGGAGTATGAGTCTGTCCTTGATGAGAGCTCAGAGAGAGGTGAGCTCGCTGAGCAGAGATAAACATGCACAGATCTCGAAGGACCAGGCGCTGGTCGTCAGGGCCAACTCCAGGAGTGGAAGGGCAGCTGGTGGATTTTCTGAAGGCCAGCTGGTGGATTTTTGAAGGCCAGCATGGATGTCTTCACCTGGTTAGAGGACGACCTGTCGGGGGTCAACCCGGAGGTCATTCAGCATCATTTGAACGATGATCCCAACGTCCAACCTGTTAAGCAGAAGAAGCGGTCATTGTCGACTGATCAGCAGGAGGCCGTGGACGATGGCCTCGGGAAGTACTTGTGCACAGGAACGGTTCGCGATGTCCCTCTATCCAGAGTGGGTTGCGAACGTCATCCTGGTGAGGAAGGCGAATGAGAAATGGCCCATGTACGTTGACTTCACCGCCTCAACAAGGAGTGCTCAAAGGACAGCTTCCCCCTTCCTCGCATCGACCAGTTCGTCGACTCCACGGCGGGTCATGAGCTCCTCGGCTTCCTCTACGCCTACTTTGGGTACCATCAGATCAAGATGGCACCCGAGGACAAGGAGAAGACGGCTTTCACCATGGAGAAAGGTCTGTATTGCTTTACCAGAATGCCTTTCGGACTAAAGAATGCAAAGGCGACATACCAGCAACTCGTTAACAAGATGTTCAAGTCTTAGAATGAGAAGACGATGGAGATATACATCGACGACATGCTGGTCAAGAGCCGATAAGGCGAGGACCATGTTCGCGACTGGCCGAGACCTTCGGAGTCCTGCGACAGTACGAGATGAAGCTGAATTCTGAGAAGTGCATCTTCGGCATCTGGGCTGGAAAGTTCCTCGGCTACCTCATTTCTAGCCAAGGAATCGACGTCAACCTCAACAAAGTGTAAGCGATCCTCAACATGTCGGCATTGAGGACCATCAAGGAGATGCAGAGGCTCAATGGTCGAGTCACGACATTAAGTAGGTTCATGTCAAGGAAGGCAGAACATTGTAGGCCATTCTTCGATGTGTTGAGGAAGTGTCGGTTCGAGTGGGATGACACGTGCCAGAAGGCCTTCGACGAGCTCAAGGCGCATTTGGCCAGCGTACCCACACTTAGTAAGCCCCAACCTGAAGAGGAGTTGTTGTTGTACCTCTCGACCACCGACCACTCAATCAGCTCGGTATTGCTGCGAGAGGAAGGACGAAAACATCTGCCAGTTTACTACACGAGCAGAGCATTGTGAGGAGCCAAGC
Organism: Colocasia esculenta; assembly: GCA_014218235.1. Lineage (NCBI taxonomy): Eukaryota > Viridiplantae > Streptophyta > Magnoliopsida > Alismatales > Araceae > Colocasia > Colocasia esculenta. The sequence goes on along the minus strand of CM024765.1, from coordinate 39,476,063 downwards.
AGCGCTACTCCGACTTGGAGAAAGCGAGTTACACACTCATCATGGCTGCACATCAGCTACAACCATATTTCCAAGCCCACAAGATCATCTTCCTCACTCACCTCCCTATCAAGCAGGTGCTCTGTAGTCTCGAGACCTCGGGGATATTGGCAAAGTGGGCTATTGAGCTCGGAAAGTTCGATATCGTGAAGAAGCCACAAGTCGCCATTAAGACTTGGGCTCTCGTCGACTTCATCTCTGAAGGTATGCGAGATTTCCTAAGCAGAAGAACGACGGCTCAAGTTGGAAGGTCTTCATGGATGGAGCATCAAGTTCCCATGGCGGTGGAGCTGGTGTTGTCCTCCACTCTCCAGAAGGCCTCGTCCTAAGGTATGCGATCTGCTTCGGTTTCTCGACTTCTAACAATGTGGCCGAGTACGAGGTTGTCATCTTAGGGCTCTAGATGCGCGAAGTCGCTAGGGGCTACTTGGGTCACGGTCTACATCGACTCTCAGTTGGTCGTCAGCCAGGTCGCGAAGGATTTTGAAGCACGAGAAGAGAAGCTCGCACAGTACATGAACGAGGTGCTAAGGTTGATGAAGGACTTTGAGGCGGCTGAGCTTCAGAAGATCCCGAGGGCTGACAATTCACAGGCAGAAGCACTCTCAAAGTATGCAACGACTTTCGAGAACTACCTCGGAGCCACCATACTCGTTAAGGAGCTCTGTGAACCTTCTATGGGGGCTTCGGCGAAGGTTCTCTACATAGGAGCGAGGTCGAACTGGATGACTCCTATCGTGGAGTATATCCGAGACAGACTGTGTGACGGACTGGGGTATTTATGCCCATTAAGGCTCCATATCCAGATCCGCCTCCCGCGAACGGACCGAAGTCTCGCAAGGGATAGCTCACACAAGTGTCCAGTAAGAATATAAAAGACAAACCACAACAGTATAAGACACAAGAAAGTACATGTGCTCATACTGCATATAACAATTTACAACTGTCCCATTACATTAATACATGTCCAATTAAAAAGTACAACTACCTGGGGCATACCCCGAGGAAGCACAAGCTCACACAATACTAACTACTACACAACTACTGGTGGTACAAGTCTGACACAACGCCGCTGCAAGCCAAACACTCGACAAGCCTTGAAAGAAACTGTAGGGGAGTGAGCCTCAACAAGTCACTGGCTCAGTAGGGGCACCCAAAACAACACCGTAACCACGGACCCTCAACCCCAATGGGTCTCACTGGCAGCACCAATAGCCAAACCATTTCATGCTCACAACATTATATTTAAATAACAGCTTAAACACAGTAATTGATAAACACATGCATATTCCTTATAAAGAAAGAGGAACCATAGGCTAGTCCTCTCAACAACTGAAATGCCTAGCCGCAAGCCTCACAGGCACATTATTCCAACGACTGGTTGCCTAAGCTACAAGCTTCACAGGCAAATCTCAAGTACGTGGGTAACATAGCTGTTAACCAAAAGCTGGCCCTTTATACCCAAACCACAATATGTCGGAAACCACATACACCAAGTAACATGATCGGCTACAGCGGGCCAATCCATCACACATGAAAACCATATACGGTAGCTTACCCGAGGGAGGGTGAAGCACATTGTGTGGAAGGTCACACCACCGACCTCCACGAAACACAGTTCCACGTCAACACCAGAAAGACTGGTATACGACGTGCCACCACAAACCATTACCCACACAGGGTACAGGTACCTATTACCACAAGGCACCAGCACAGAAACCGCAAGTAAACCAGTGTCGTAACAGCACACCATAGCAAACTAAACCACATTGTGGTGAGTCAATACTTCACCATCTATAGCTGAAACTGTGCCACCACTCGGGCACACCACAACCACAATCGCAGTCACAACTGTGCCAACACCAGGGCACACCTTCATGAGTCAAACCTCGACTACGAGTCACAAACTCACGAACCAGAGCCGTGGCAAGCACGGTCGTGAAGAACGACGCCACCACACGAACGGTATACTGGCTGATCAGGCCAGCATCCAACCCGAACAACACAACACAAGAACCACCTCTCAGCCTCGCAGTCACATACGAAAGGTCCAACTGCCGCTCCACGAGAACAAGTCAAACAACTGTGGACACCAACCAACACCACACCTGCAGACACACAACTGCAAGTCCATGCCTGGCACCTCTAGGGTCTCTGGCCGGAGCACCCTAAAGGGAGGCACTGGAAAACAGGACTAGCTGGGGACCAGTGTCAACTACTGGTGTCCGTACCCCCAACTACGAGCGCGCTACAAGCGACTGCACACCCACCAACACAAGCCGCTGCCTACTGTCGTCTTTCCCAGCCGGACGTACAACTCAAACACAGGAGTGAGGGTGTCCAGGAAGACGACACAGACCTCAATGGTACCACACTGTACGGGACAAACCCCGAGCACAACAAACACACGTGCCTGGCTCACAAAGAACCTGGGGTACCCGACTAGAGAGGCATTCTGGAATAGGCGTCGGACCACCACACTCGGCAAGCTCAACCACGATATATACACAAACACTTTCTGTTACCGATCACGGTACATATGATAGGAATAGCTTGTTCCAGTCACCCTGTGACTTACAAGCTAACCTACACAATCACACACATAAACCACATTAATAATAATACCACGACCTGTCATCGGTCACAAAGTGACAGTGAAGGTTACACTAAACACTGACGATAATCATATAATAATCACACTTGTATTTCACTAATTATCCATCCAGAATAATCTATAAAAGATTCTAGAAGATCGAGGCTAGGTTCAGACGTGAACCTCATCGCCCAACACCACAGTAATTAATATATAATAAACATGATAACGTACGATATGCCATATATACAATCACTTGCACGACATCAAAACCTGTGATATTTCACAACCTCATAGCCGGTAAACTGACCTCAAAAGCCCCGTGCTCCAAGAGCACACAGGTGTTAATACACCGCAACACTTATAACAAGAATGCCATTAAAAACACACTGCGCACATGCACAGGTTGGCGGCGACATCGATTGTCGTCCAAAGGATATAGACGACATGTCCCTTGCCGTCAACACCAAGTAAGCGACCACCACTTGCCGTTTACCCACAATCAACGGCTAGATACCTAGCCGTTAATCTCCCAACGAAGAACTCTGCGTCAACCCATGTTGACGCCAAGATCTTCACTGCAGAACCCGCCAGAACACACAAAATGGCCCTAGACCGATTACACGGGCAATCTAGCCATAAATACAATAGAAAAACAAGGGGAAACACTCCCCCTTACATGTATATACCATAATTAAACCAGAGAAGCAAGATCCAATACTTGGATCGATCAAACCACCCAATTTCCCGCATGGTAACCCTTTTTCCCAAAACCAATTAACAAGTAATCTATACAAACGGAGCATGACAATTCAAACAAGAGAAGTCAAGGGGTCCAGTCCCTACCTCAGAAACGAAATAAACTCCTAAGAACTTCAATCGCGCCGAAACCCCCAGGAGCTTCCGCGACACACCCTCCAATCCGTCATTCCCCGCCCGATCTGCCGCTACTGCGCGCGATCACGGCCTTCCCACGTGCTCCCGTCAACCGTCGGAAGTAGTGAAGAGGCACAAAGGTGAAAGGTGGGGAAAGAGGAGAGGAGAAAATGGGGAAAGAAGAAGGCTCGGGTTTACCCTAAAACACAGGCGCCTCAGGTTAACGTCAACCTCTGCGCCGCTAACCAACCGCCCCAACTAGGCGTCCACATCGCTCGACGCCAAGTTCAAGCTAAAACCATTAAATAAACGGTAGACGTCCACATCGATGGACGCAAAACCATGTTAACGGCAACCCATGGCCGCCAACACAAAGTCGACGTCACCCACCTGGACGCCACCCACTGTTGATGTCCAGCGTACTGAACACCAACACAGACCCATAACCAAACCCGTAAGGATCTAATAAGAACACACAACACTAATGGCCTCACATTGGCCACCAAACCCGCTAAACCTGGATCCACGGGGATCCGGAAAAACGCGCGACGTTACATTATTATCACCTAAAAAGAAATGTCGTCCTCGACATATAAAACAAATCACAACAACCAGATTATCACCTAAAAAGAAATGAAACCATATACAGAACAAGAAGGATACTCTTTCTCTGCATTAGCCTTTCAATTCATCTATCCATTTCCATCCTTGCTTTGTTCTTTTCTTTCTTTCAATTCATTTCACAATTACTCTGTTCTGTCGATTCCATTGCCTTTCCTTACTTTCAGTTGTAGACGATTCTACCTTGCCAATGGCGCTTTATCTCCTTGGACTGAACCTACTTTCACATTTTTCCAGCTGTGTTTGCAACATTTCTTTCGGGACTACTTTACCTTTCTCGAATATCTTATACTGTAATATTCTTTCATGCGCCATTTTCTTTTTCTATTTATCATTGCTTGCTGTTATTCTGCCTCATCTGCATTTACATTCGCAACTGTCACCTCTTCAAAGAAAACCAATCACCATCTTTGAATTTCTGTCTTTTTCATATTATTCTGCTCATACCGTTTCAAGTCATCTCTGATTAAAAACCATAATAACTCTGCTCCTTTATTCCACTGTGCAAAACTTTACACTTTCTTCTTATCCCAGCAAATCTTAAACAATCTGTGGATATTAAATCTTTCTTGTTTCAGTTTCCGCTGCGCTACTCTGATCACACCGAACAATTACTTTCAATTACTTTCTTCTGGCTTCAACTGCATTTCTAACTTTAACTGCTTCTCAAATCATCTCATTCAATTAATTCATGCTGAAAATATTACTGCAATTTCTGACCTGCCAAACCACTATTAACATGCTTCACTCTTCATATACCTTTCTTGCTTTACTGACATTCTCTGGCTAATCTCATAATTCTGGGGCATAAACTTTCCAAATATTATTTAATCAATCTGCTCCAGCATTAAACCCTGAAATATCTTAACAACATTCACTTCTGTTCAATTAAATCATTTCTTGCACCGATATGCAAGCTCTAACTGACATTTTCTGACTCATCTAATTTTATTTACTTCATCATTTGCTAAATTCTTTCTTTCTCTGGTCCATATTTCTTCTTTATCTAAACTGCCAATCATTCTAATCATAACATCTTTTCCGCAAAATACTTCTCTTATTCATTCTGCTGCCTGGCTAATCTTGTTGTACCGTTCATACTATAAATCTTTCTGGTATTTAATTATCCTCTCTTTAAAATACAGCAAAAACTCAAATTTAAATACCAATTTCTTTAATATAACAACTTGCTCTGTCTGCTTCCTTATTCCATTAAATGCTCTTTTCTCAAATAACATAAATATTACAGTCTGCCTTGCTGTTTTTCTCAACTCAATATTTATTAACTGCTTCTCCATTAATGCACTTCTTTCCATTCTATTTCATTTGCTTTGAACTCATTCTAACATGCTTAACTTTAATTTTGATTTTTCTCGAACTGCTCACAGTTACTAACTTTCACTGCTCTTATCTTTAGCACAGCCATCTTTACTAACTTTTCTGAAGAATTCCTCATAACTTGTCATTCATCAACTAAATATTTCTCTTATGCAATTCTTAGAAAATCTCTTTACACACTGATTCTTCTTTTCTTTCTTTCTTATTCAACTGATCTTTTCTGTACATATTTGTACAAATCCTCATATCAAACTTCATATTACCATCACTATTCATAACAACGTTTTTCTCAAATTTCCGATCTCAGGTACACTTAATCATCACTATTCTTTTATGTACCAGCACCTCTTTTAAAGCTGATCTGCTTTACTTAATCATGTCAAACTCTTCATAATACTAATCACATTCTCATTCACACTGTTTCTTGATATCATCTGACTCAGATCTCTGATGCCACAATACCTCTGCTGAGGTTCTCAACTATATTTTGCACATTTAATCACTTTAACACACACACTGATCTGATCCTCATCATCTTGTTACCATATACCTGTCTCTGCTAACTCTGTATTCTTACTGAATTCCATATCCAAATTTATTATTTCCTCAATTCCTTTAACTGCGAATCTTTAACAACCAAATCATTCTATCACAAACTAACACACTGGTATAATCACCAGATTATACCACCTCTAATCACATCAACTTTCAACAACTGCTAACAACTGCCAAATTCTCAACTCAAACACATTTTACAAAACAAAAACTTAAACAAATACCACTTTAACCAACACAAAACCGCAGACTTACTACCAGCAGTGACATTAATTCATGTATTGGGACATGCAACCTTATTGTCTTTTCATATTCTAACTGACCATGCTCTGATACCAACTGTGACGGACCGGGTATTTATGCCCATTAAGGCTCCATATCCAGATCCGCCTCCCGCGAACGGACCGAAGTCTCGCAAGGGATAGCTCACACAAGTGTCCAGTAAGAATATAAAAGACAAACCACAACAGTATAAGACACAAGAAAGTACATGTGCTCATACCTGCATATAACAATTTACAACTGTCCCATTACATTAATACATGTCCAATTAAAAAGTACAACTACCTGGGGCATACCCCGAGGGAGCACAAGCTCACACATACTAACTACTACCACACTGTTGGTGGTACAAGTCTGACACAACGCCGCTGCAAGCCAACACACTCGCAAGCCCTGAAAAGAACTGTAGGGGAGTGAGCCTCAACAAGTCACTGGCTCAGTAGGGGCTACCCAAAAACACACCGTAACCACGGACACCTCAACCCCAATGGGTCTCACTGGCAGCACCAATAGCCAAACCATTTCATGCTCACAACATTATATTTAAATAACAGCTTAAACAGTAATTGATAAACAAATGCATATTCCTTATAAAGAAAGAGGAACCATAGGCTAGTCCTCTCAACAACTGAAATGCCTAGGCCGCAAGCCTCACAGGCACATTATTCCAACGACTGGTTGCCTAAGCTACAAGCTTCACAGGCAAATCTCAAGTACGTGGGTAACAGAGCTGTTAACCAAAAGCTGGCCCTTTAACCCAAACCACAATATGTCGGAAACCACATACACCAAGTAACATGATCGGCTACAGCGGGCCAATCCATCACACATGAAAACCATATACGGTAGCTTACCGAGGGAGGGTGAAGCACATTGTGTGGAAGGTCACACCACACGACCTCCACGAAACACAGTTCCACGTCAACACCAGAAAGACTGGTATACGACGTGCCACCACAAACCATTACCCACACAGGGTACAGGTACCTATTACCACAAGGCACCAGCACAGAAACCGCAAGTAAACCAGTGCCGTAACAGGGCACACCATAGCAAACTAAACCACATTTGTGGTGAGTCAATACTCACCATCTATAGCTGAAACTGTGCCACCACTCGGGCACTCCACAAGCCACAATCGCAGTCACAACTGTGCCAACACCAGGGCACACCTTACATGAGTCAAACCTCGACTACGAGTCACAAACTCACGAACCAGAGCCAGTGGCAAAGCACGAGTCGTGAAGAACGACGCCACCACACGGGAACGGTATACTGGCTGATCAGGCCAGCATCCAACCCGAACAACACAACACAAGAACACCTCTCAGCCTCGCAGTCACGGACGAAAGGTCCAACTGCCGCTCCACGAGAACAAGTCAAACAACTGTGGAGACCAACCAACACCACACCTGCAGACACACACTGCAGGTCCATGCCTGGCACCTCTAGGGTCTCTGGCCGAGCACCCTAAAGGAGGCACTGGAAAACAGGACTAGCTGGGGACCAGTGTCGACTACTGGTGTCCGTAACCCCAACTACGAGCGCGCTACAAGCGACTGCACACCCCCCACACAAGCCGCTGCCCTACTGTCGTCTTTCCCTCAGCCGGACGTACAACTCAAACACAGGAGTGAGGGTGTCCAGGAAGACGACACAGACCTCAACGGTACCACACTGTACCGGGACAAACCCCGCACAACAAACACATTGCCTGGCTCACAAAGAACCTGGGGTACCCGACTAGAGAGGCATTCCGGAATAGGCGCCGGACCACCACACTCGGCAAGCTCAACCACGATATATACACAAACACTTTCTGTTACCGATCACGGTACATATGATAGGAATAGCTTGTTCCAGTCACCCTGTGACTTACAAGCTAACCTACACAATCACACACATAAACCACATTATAATAATACCACGACCTGTCATCGGTCACAAAGTGACAGTGAAGGTTACACTAAACACTACGATAAATCATATAATAATCACACTTGTATTTCACTAATTATCTGTCCAGAATAATCTATAAAAGATTCTAGAAGATCGAGGCTAGGTTCAGACGTGAACCTCATCGCCACAACACCACAGTAATTATATAATAAACATGATAACGTACGATATGCCATGCATATACAAATCACTTGCACGACATCAAAACCCTGTGATATTTCACAACCTCATAGCCGGTAAACTGACCTCAAAAGCCCCGTGCTCCAAGAGCACCACAGGTGTTAATACACCGCAACACTTATAACAAGAATGCCATTAAAACACACTGCGCACATGCACAGGTTGGCGGCGACATCGATTGCCGTCCAAAGGATATAGACGACAATGTCCCTTGCCGTCAACACCAAGTAAGCGACCACCACTTGGCCGTTTACCCACAATCAACGGCTAGATACCTAGCCGTTAATCTCCCAACGAAGAACTCTGCGTCAACCGATGTTGACGCCAATCTTCTTTGCAGAACCCGCCAGAACACACAAAATGGCCCTAGACCGATTACACGGGCAATCTAGCCATATACAATAGAAACAAGGGGAAACACTCCCCCTTACATGTATATACCATAATTAAACCAGAGAAGCAAGATCCAATACTTGGATCGATCAAACCACCCAATTTCCCGGCATGGTAACCCTTTTTCCCAAAACACAATTAACAAGTAATCTATACAAACGGAGCATGACAATTCAAACAGAGTCAAGGGGTCCAGTCCCTACCTCAGAAATGCAAATAAACTCCTAAGAACTTCAAATCGCGCGGAAACCCCCAGGAGCTTCCCGCGAACACCACCCTCCAATCCGTCATTCCCCGCCCGATCTGCCGCTACTACTGCGCGCATCACGGCCTTCCCACGTGCTCCCCAACCGTCGGAAGTAGTGAAGAGGCACAAAGGTGAAAGGTGGGGAAAGAGGAGAGGAGAAAATGGGGAAGAAGAAGGCTCGGGTTTACCTAAAAACACAGGCGCCTCAGGTTAACGTCAACCTCTGGGCCGCTAACCAAACCGCCCCAATTAGGCGTCCACATTGCTCGACGCCAAGTTCAAGCAATAAAACCCATTAAAATAAACGATAGACGTCCACATCGATGGACGTCAAAACCATGTCAACGCAACCCATGGCCGCCAACACAAAGTCGACGTCACCACTGGACGCCAACCCACTGTTGATGTCCAGCGTACTGAACACAACACAGACCCATAACCAACCCGATAAGGATCTAATAAGAACACACAACACTAATGAGCCTCACATTGGCCACCAAACTCGCTAAACCTGGATCCACGGGGATCCGAAAAACGCGCGGCGTTACAGACTGCTTCCTGAAGATAAAGATGCAGCACTAAAACGAAGCGATGAGCTCCAAGGTTCTTCCTGATGGGAGACATCCTCTACATGAAAAGCTTGGAGCACCCACACCTTCACTGTGTGGACCCGACCAGGCCGAGGAGATCGTATGCAAGGTGCGTGAGGCTATCTGCGGAAGCCACACCAAAGCTCAGTCGTTGGGATGACGAGTAACCCGACAAGGCTACTGGTCGCAGATGATGCTGCAAGATGCCGAGGGCTACATCAGAAGGTGCCATCAATGTCAAGTCTTCAGCAAGGTAGATGACCAACCACCGGCAAATCTCACTCCCTTGTCGACTGTGTCGCCCTTTGCGCAATGGGGAATGGACATCCTTGGCCCCTTCCCTATGGCCTAAAAATTCCTTATCATTGGCGTTGACTACTTCACGAAGTGGGTCGAAGTCGAACCGTTGGAGAAGATCACCGATGCTAACACCTGGGGATTTGTCTGGAAGAACATCGTCTGTCGGTTCAGTTTACCAAGGACATTGATTACCGACAACGACAAGTAGTTTGACAACGCGAGGTTTCGTTGAAACTGTTCCCAACTCGGCATTTGCATCGGTTCACTTCGGTTGCTCATCCTTAGTCCCACGAGCAAGTCGAAACCCTTCTCATCAGGTTGAAGAAGCGGTTAGATGACCTGAAGGGGCGTTGGGCCGAGGAGCTCACCCACGTGCTCTGGGTGTACCGTGTCACACCCCGAGAAGCAACTGGAGAATCTCCTTTTGCACTCGCTTTTGGGGTGGAGGCAATGACCTTGGTGGAGCTGCTCGTACCCTTGGGAAGAATTTTGGGCTTCGAGTGTGAAAGCAATGACCGTTCTCTTCAAGCCGAGCTGGACCTGATCGAAGCACCACGTGACAGAACTGCTGCTCGGATGGAGATGTACCAGTGGAGGATGAAGCGGACCTTCGCCGCCAAGGTCAAGCCGAGACGCTTTGGCATCGGCAACCTCATCTTACTCAAGCTTGCCATCTTAGATCTGAGGTCAGAAGTTGGTAAGCTCTCTCCAAATTGGGAAGGCACATATTGTGTGGTCAAGGACCTTGGTCATGGAGCATAATGGTTGGCAGACTCGAGCGGGTTGGCGATTTTGAGGAGTTGGAATGTTTAGCACCTGTGATGTTATTTCCCTTGAGATGTCAATAAATTTGAATTTTTATTACATTTGCATGAATTAACTATGAATGAATTGTTGAAAACCGACGAGTTGCTCTATAACAACGTTGTTCATTAATCTCATTTTAACGTCAGTGAAGTCAGGCGTGAGGTTGCTTCGTCACTCGACTGGTTACGACAATACAAGTTATAACGAGTCTACTCGTCCCACAGTCTAAAGTGTCGGTGGAGGCATTGCGAGGTGGTCGCTTCGGCACTCTCGGCTGCACCGACCCTATGAGCAGATGGAGAACACGACTCTTCTTGTCCCACTGTGCGACGTGTCGGTGGAGACAGCGCGAGGTGTCACTTCGGTGCTCTCGGCTGGATCGACCTCGTGGGCAGACGGAGAAAAAACCCAAGTCTTGAAACCTCTCATCACAAGAACTGAAGCGTCGGTGGAGATAGCACGAGGAGGTCTCTTCGGTGCTCTCGGCTGTCTCGACCTCGTTAGAGGATAGAGAGGCCCAGCTTTACAAGCTCGTGAGAGGTTGCTTTGGAACTCTTAGCTCACCTTACTTATGTGGTCACATATCCCCATCAACTAAAGGTCGTGGACATCAGGGAAGCTTATGAACTTGGCCACATCAGAACATGTTGGCGATGACGTTACTCTAAGGTCTAGGACGATCTTACGGATAGCTTCCCACCAAGGCCAGTTGGTCTTGCATGATGCGGTAGAGGTCTTTGACGACCTCATTTGCTTTTAGGCCCGTGACTCGGGCCTTGGCGGGTGAAGGGATGGATCAATGACCCCACTCTGTGGCGGTGGACACCTCCCTCGGTGGAGTTGAATGCTAAGGTTGGGAGGAGGTCGCCGCCCGAGGTTGGGAGGAGGGCTAGGATGACGTCGGTCGATGCTAACTTCATTGTCTGCCGAGGCCGCTTGAAGGCCTTCCTTGACTGAGGTGTCCCTTGTGGCTGTGGAGGCGGCTGCCAATAGGGGTGGAGGTCGGAGGATCGATGGTTAGGACGTCGGCCTCTTCCTGGTGTTCTTACTTTGCGCCTCGGCTCGCCTTCCTCTTCTGGCCTCGGGTGAGGAACCTCCTCTTCACTTCTTCCGACAAGGCAGAGCCCTTCAGGGATGCCCTTTTCTGCCGGAGCGACTTCCCCTTGTCGGCCATTTTAAAAGAAGAGAGAAAGTTAGTTCTCGGAGAGGGAGGAGTGGTTCGGGGACATGTCAGCAAGGGTATCAGACCTCGGTTGGCTTCGTTGATCATCTGGAATAGCTCGTTGGACGGGTTATACCGGTCGGGGGATTCTATCGCCTATAGAGAGTTGAAGTTTGTGAGCTTGGAATTGAGGAAGTGTGAGGGAGATTGGAAGGCTTTGTCATGAACGTCGATGGCCTTCCAGGTGGTCGGGAAAGGCCATCCCTCATGACAGTGCACAAAGTCGTAGTTCCTCTTCCAATTATGGTTAGAGGAAGGGGATCGGCCAAGGATTTGTCGACCTGTCCGAGCAGCGAAGTAGAACCAGATGTCGAAAGCTTTTACTGCGAAACAATGAAAGAAAAGGTGAGTGGTCGGCATAACTTTTGCCAAGGCGCAGGCGACGAGGAAGTCGACAACCGACCTCTAGAAATTGGGGGCCAGCTGCGAAGGACCGACTCCCAGGTGAATGAGAAGATAAAAAATGAAAGGGTGCAAGGGATACCGAAAGCCTATTTTGACGACATCGGTATAGAGACATAATCCGTTCTCCATTGTATGATGGGCTCGAACCTACTCAAAAGATAGCAAAGTGTAGTTCTCAGGGAAGACGAGATCGGGATGATTCACAATCCATTGGAGGGTCTCATCATCGATCTCACTCGGGGTGTCGGTCACCAAGTCGGTTGGTCGCCGTGAACCCGAGGGGGCGAAGGGTTTTTTAGGGACATATGACGCAACAAAGACCTTCAGGTCGAGAGTTTCTGTGACAGGTCCTGATGCCTGGGTGTCAGATAGATCTGCCGTAGAGGAAACATATGTCGTCTCAGCTGGAGGAGGAGACTCAGTGCGAGACGATGAAGAAGGAGAGCTCTTGGAAGGAGAACCTCTAGAGCTAGAAGGGCCCTCACGAAAGGCGGGGGTTGGAAGAAAAAGAATCCTCGAAAGACGTATAAGCTGAACTCATGGCTTACCTTTGAGAAGAAGCGAATGGGGGAAGAAAGTTGCTCGAAGGGGCTCGAGCACGGGAGGATGGAGCAAGCTTGTCTAGGTAGGTCGACACCTTGACTTGTCGGCTTGTTCAAAGCTCTCGCACAAGGAAGCAAGGGTGGCATTTTGAACACCGGCCGCCCTATTTATAGGGCCGGGGAATTCTCCGGATCCAACGACTGCAGTTTGTCGTCCACCTCAAGTGCCCAGATCTGACCATGTGGCATCCTCTGATTGGATATTGAGCTCTGCTCCGGATTATGACCAGTACAACCTACCAAGATCCCGATGATGGGATGCGAGTATGGAGGCGGCGACGTGACACTCGATGTCGCACGCGACAGTCTAGGAGCCTCTGCTATAATGACGTTGACGCATTCAATGCAGAGATGGGATGCGTGGCAGACCACGTGGACTGGCAGAGCCGCGTGGCGTTCCACGTGTCGTTAACAAAGGAATATCTGATTACAACTTCACATCGCCCCACTGGAGTGGCTCGACGTGAACCTGGGGTGGCCAATGACATGGGTAGAACTCCCACTGGTCGACCTAAGTCACAACTCGGTTGACCTCTCGACACATCCCGATTCGACGAACATGAATTGCCTAGCTTAGAGCACTAGGGTCACCTAGGCTGATGCCCCGACCAGGTCTAGGTTGTTCAGGCCTACTTCTCAATGAGGTCTATGCCGTCTTGGCCGACGTGAAGAAGGGGCCTGAGCCGACGTTCGACACGGCTCACGTAATGGTCATGCGCGACGTGGAGCATGGCGTGCCCACCCAATTCTTGGGGACACGGCTCGCGCAACGGCCGAAACACTAGTCAAATAGGGTAACGTTCGAGGATTGTGCACCCGTTAACATCGGCCATTAAGACCACGATTTGTTTGTATATGGTCTGTCGGTTATGGCCATGATCTAACGGTAATTACAGAGATCCCCTACAGAATTCGTGCAGTCGTCCGACGATTACCTTGGATAGATTACCACTATGAAAGGGGTAGATATTCTACATGGTACACAATTTCTCTGAGACTTTTCAAATAATCGACTTATTTTCGAATTGACTTGAGCTTCGAAATGTCTACCTATCAAATCCTCTCGATGATCTAACACGTCAAAAGTTCAACGAGATCCCACACCTCGGCGCACTAACTTTTTCTCTTGATCTTCTCCATCTAAACCGACCTCTATATTCTCACAGGAACAAAACCTAGTCGGAATAGGTTCCCTCCGACTTTCAATTCGTTTCGAGATGAAATTGCCGTGCCTATTTTTCGCTTTTTGTGGGCGCGATTAGTAAGATTTCGCAGGAGAACCCTAACAGTTTGGACTCTGGACGGTGTCGTATTGTTTGATCGGGAACGATGATGGTGTTCGTGCATCCCCGCAGGTAGATTACGGAAAGCTGGGAAGGAGCAGCGGACCAGCGCTCTCCCGGGGTCGATAGGGTGGAAAGAAAGGCCCCCTCCTTCTCTGACACGACCTGCGGATATATGGCATTCTGGCGCCGTGTTATGGTGGGCAAGCCTTGCCGCGTCTCGTTCCTTTCTAGGATATGGTACAACTCACTGGGATACGGCGCGAGGGCGTCAACGGCTAGCCGCAGTGGATGGCCTGTTTCTTTTCAGGTGCCGGAGATGGTCGACGGCAGGTCGGCCCGCCTGGGAGATGGTGTTCGGTACATGGCTGCGAGGTTCTTCGCGGCTCCCGTCCAGGTGATTTCTGTAGCTTCCTTTACCTGTTCTGTCGTTCAAACGCCTTCTCGTTATTTTCAAAATTTCATTTTTTTTTTTCGCTTGTTCCTATTAGTTTATGTTGGTAAGACTGCACAGGCCAGGACGAGAGAGGAGCCGAAGGACATGCATGGACCTAGGCTGAATGAGGCGATCACAGCTAAATACATTCGGCTTGTTACCGACGAAGGTATGCCTTCCTTCTGTTGAAACTTATTTTGCCATGTATAGCACATGTTCTGGATGAATGCTGAGTCCATACTTGTCAAGGGGACTAGGCGACCCAATGTATCCAAGAGTTGCCCAAGGCCCCCGCCTATCACACAAGTTGGAGAGATGCTGTTTGTGGATCCTGATCTACTTATGATCCAGCCTTGCATCGTGAAAATTTAGGGGCTGGCAGTGGTGGCAAACAGTGGAGACGATGAACGCTGGCAAGTTGGCTGTGAAGCAAACACTAGGGACCCCATGGGTCTTGAATGTCCAGGGTGGTGGGGGATTGAAGGGAGGTTTAGTTAAATGGGTACCAAATTACTGGATCCTGTTATCAAGTTGGCTGGGGACTTGGGGATGTTTGTCCCACCTAGGCAGGCACATGGGGCGCCTTTCTGGGCTCAGATAGGTGGCCCAGCTCCTAACCCTTCCAACATCACCTGGTTGCCTTGACAACTATGACTGGGACAGAGGGTACCTTAATCTTTACGTTAAAAGTAATGTTTCTTAGCTGAGGTCCCTTGGAGTTGCTGTTCAATTATGCTCCTCTCGGGAAGTGAGGTGGTGCAACCAGTAATGACATTTTCTTGAAGCGGGGGAGCAGTGGGTTGCAGGGATTTGCTGTTCCCAAGGACTTTACAGGCAAAAACTTCAGTTCTCCTTAACACTGAGGAGAAGAGAAAGCAACATCTCCTAAACAGTTAGTATTTGTGATTTTTCTCCTGCAACTTGAAATAACATGCTGTGGATGAAAAGTGCTGCTTGATTGTAATTAGGAAATTAAAACTGCTGATAACTTTATGGTTTGGAAAATCATGTAGTAAGAAAGCTGTGTTGCTCCAATGCACGGTCGACGCTTGTAAACATTTTTCCCATGGATAGCAAAGAGAGAAAGAAAGATAAAGTGCCCAGGCATAACTCTGGAAATAAGCCAGTCCACAGTGCTTTTGTCTCTCATTCTTTGGCTGCTGTCCCAAACTTGCATTCATGAGGCTAGGGAAGGCAAGGACCTTATGGTTATTCAATCATTTTACTGGTATCTTGTTCAACAGATGATCCAGTATGGCTAGCTTGTCGACTCTTTTTACAAGGTATGGAATGATTTTAATCATTTAGAAACCATTTAGCTTCCTTGCCATTCTGGTCATGTACTTCTGCAAATGCGACACCTCTATTGCTCTATCAAGAATCAAACCCTCATTTGTCACTTTTGCGTCCTACTTTCTGAGTGCATGTAGAACTGGCAATGAGTGTTTGGATGCACATAGAACCGGTGAGAATTCTTATATTGATAAAGAAATGACAGGTGTTAATGTGGGTAGAGAGAAACACATTTGGATGATTGATTATCTGTCGCAAGGTCATTTCCTTTGATCCATTATGAAGATCATGTCTTGTTCCTTGTTAAGCAAATCATGTGCATAAGGTGTCTTTACGGTTGTAGAGCATGATATTACTAGGATCTACCTAACATGAATTCCATTATATCAAGGAATGCATCCATAATTATCTATCATTTCATATGGCACTTTCTACTGGGATCTTGCCTTCTCTATATGTGGAGGCCTAATTTATTAATCTATGTCCCTTTTGCAGGGCATGCAGTTGTTTCAAGGGAAGAGGCACTCGATCGGGCAAGAAGAATCGATCTTGATTTGGTTGAGGTAGACTTTTAGCAGAGTACAATGGCATGACTTAAGCTATCCACACTGTTGTCAGTTTTTAAATTTCATGTCGATGATTTCAATATTACAACTACATGGGTATTTTGCTCTCACTTCTAAGTTGGTGTCTCTTATTCCCAAAGATGTTGGTACCGATTTCGGATGGGTCTGCAACCAAAACCGTTTCGGTTTTGGCCGAAACAGACTGAAACCTATTAAAGGACATTAAAAATTTGCAGAAAAATAAAAATGAAAAAAATCAGAAAAAATAAAAGTTCATCAACACAAAAAAGTCAGTGGACATGCATTTAAGTTTGAAAAAAAATTGGATGAAGTGCTAGATATATGTGTTTGACATGTTAATAGAATATAAGTTGCATGTTAAACATTTAAACAATAAACATAAGTGAACTTGTAGTCTTGCACTACCATAAACATTACAACACAATAAATGTTGCAGAAATTAAGTCTTCGTACCCAAACATTACAATGCACTAAGATGGATAATAGCCGGAAGAACCTTCTCCTTTATCGTATGGTTGCTATTCTTGACACCCATAAATAGGGTTCATATATTCAGAATATTCACTATAACCAAACAAAGATGCAGCCAACTCATTCACCCTCTTTGGATCCCTCTTGGAGTGAATGTTTATTGGTTGACTGGAATCCAGAATGAGAATAAGAAGAACTCCGATCATGAGAAGAGGATGTTGGACCATAATTGCTATTGATTGGAAGTGGTTGAAATTGGAATTCAAGTTCATGAGCCCACCCATACATTCTTGTCTCCTATTGGCCACCTCCATAGGGATCGTGTCTATAGTGCCCCTGTGAATCATGTCCATAGTAACTTTGTCCCTATGAGCTATGTCCATAGTCACCTTGTGAATCATGTCTATAATCATCATGTGACTGTGTATATGTGCCACAATAGTAGCATCTGCAGCTGCACTAGGTTCATCATCATTGTCCTCAGAAGTGTAAGAACCAAATGCCTTCTTCTAGTCTTTGACTCTTTTTTCTTTTCTGTTGGTTGATCCATCTCTTGCATCTTTGTATGGAGTTCTTTTCCCCTTGGCGTTCCTCTCACATAAAATTGCCTCATTTTCTCAATTGTCGGGTCATCTCGAGTAGCAACACTAGCCTTCTTAGTCATATATATCCCTGTGATGGAGGTGGCTTCACCATTCTAGGAGTGATTGGTCTGTTATTTGATTATAAGTATCCAGTTAACTCAAGCTCAGGCTGTTCCTCAGTGTCCTTAACAATTTCAGGCTACTTTCCCTTTGATGGTGATGCTTTTGGTCTTTTTGTTGACACTTTGAAATCTGGATCTCTTGGCTCATCTTCATTTAAGATTCCTTTTGTCCACATTGTATCAGTAGGGCATCAATCTTCTCTCTTACCTCAACCCAAGATTACAAGGGATTATCATCATCAAATAAGGCGTTGACATCAATTTGTTCTACTGTATCATCTGTGTGGCGTTTGTTCCTCAATTGTTGTCTTACCCTCATATTTTTTATCTTTAATATCATATTGTAATGGCAGTAAACCAAATTTTCTAATTGTTCTGCCTTTAGTCGATTGCGAACTTTTGAATGTATAAGACTGAACGTACTCCAATTCCTTTCACATTGGCTGACTGATGTTGTTTGACTAAGCATCCGAATAACAATAAAATCCAATGCATTACTGCCTAAATCTTTGTTGTTGACCATAATCCACTAGTTAGCTGTCCACCTATCATAAAAAAATGAACGCTAGATAGATTTAAATGGAGATCAACTCATCATAATATATGCATTCATGTTGGGCAAATATAATATACCTAGGCTGACTCTTCCTATAGCATATTGCAATTGAGAGTCAGAATATATCCCAATTCTCATTCTATATGCATCCATCTATAAGAAGAAAGTAACAATTTAACATTAGTTCACTATTCTCAAACATTCCCTCTTATTGATAAAACTCATAAAAAGAGTGAAGACCAACCTGAAGTTCGGCCCCCAACTTTTTTTTTTGGTGTCATAGATAAACAACCAATGACATTTAAGGTACTTTGAAGCACCTTGCCATCAACATATGCATTGTCAGCATACATCAATCGAGGATGGAGAAAATAACCTGCATTTATGCATAATTAATGGAATATAAGATGCACCATAATCCAATAGGAAATAGATAATGAAATGATTCATCACTCATCAGTTGCATGCAAATCATGATGTAACGTGTTCTCTCATCTGTGATCAATAATTTTCCACCACTTTTTATAGTCTCTAGGGAGGGACTTGCATCTCCAACTTCGCACGGTTCATGGTCTCGTACAAATATCCCGTGTCATTCTTATCATCACCATCCACCATTTTAAGCACCTTCACAAGAGGAGTGACAACTTTCAAATAACGTGCAACCCTCTCCCAGATTGTTATCTTCTACAACATGACAACAATTTAAGTAATCCATTTGATTTTCAGCATTGCTTTTGTTTACATACTCCCTAGGTTCTTATGATACATGAAACACTTCTGCTCATTTTTAAATTTATGTAGCGACTCAAAATGTACACCCTCCTCTGACATCACACAAATACATACATAACCTTTGATCGGAAGAGGGGTTACGCTGACAAACTTTCGTTATGGGTAGATATATCCGTGCAATGCACAAAACTGGCAAACCATTCCACAAAGGTATCTTCGAACACATTATAATTCAGTAGGTAACAAAGTATTAATGCTCATTATTTACAAGAGCTAAGTTTCTCTATCTAATTTAATACATCATCAACTTAAAAGAAACTACTAAAACTACACTATTCTTTTTCATCTCTTCATCGTCCGTAGCGGAATTAGGATTCACATGTAGCTGAGATTATACACACCTTCAATCTGAAAGGGTTGGAGGAAACAAAGGCATGAGTCGAAAGGACTCAGTAGGTATAAGTAAACATAGGGTAGAAGTTTCATTTGCAGAACTGAATGAATATTCAAATAGTGCATACGGGATCAAAACATAATTGCTCATGAATTTCATACTTAACATAAACATATAGCCCAAGTTAATTTCATGACGGGCTCAAACGAATATTAGAACAAAAGTCATATTTGTCTTTCAAAATTCATATCATAACTTGATTTCGGAACAAACTTGACAGGCATCACTGCTCTCAAGAGGTTACTATATAATCGTAAATACATCCTCTGTGCCTAGGCGATTCCAGCACTTTGGATCTTGTTCATTGCGCAAGAATGGGGTATAATTTTTTTTTACCCACCATCGTCAGTCCATTGACTTGGATTTACATACGTACAAACTGTCGCCCTCAGCTGATCACAAGTAGCTGGTGCTACTACAAGTGATCCTAAACCCTCTTTGAAGAGAGCACTGTCTACAAATCATAAATTTCTTTTCATGAGCATAATAGAAATTGGAAATCCAAAGGGAGATTTGATTGAGAATTAATACAAATATCTTGGTGACAAAGTAGTTCAGAGTTCAAGATTACAAGAAAGACAATTGGTTGAGACAAGGTTATGACTCAAAGCCAATAACTTCAGAAGATTTAAATCACATAAGAACCCAAGAAAATGAAGGTCCACAATTGTTGTCACAAATTATTCACATCTCATAGGGTGTTTAAACATATGAACTCTCAAGTGATTAAGTTTTATAAACTCAGTTACCGAATACTAGAGAATAGACTCAATCGGAGTACTATTCGTAATTGCCAACTTTAAGAATAACTCAAGGGAGGTTAAGGTACATAATGTGGGTAAACTTTGCATTAATATGACCTTAAATACTAAGGTAAATGAGAGGGTAACTTCCTTGGTTTTTAGGATGAAGTTCTAGCATGGATTTAGACATGAAAGGGTGCAGAAATTCAAATCAGGACTGCACCTGTCGACAGCCAAGAAGGGCCTGTCGACAGATGGCTGCAGACATAGCTTTAGCTTGCTGGTCTGTGGGTACCTGTCGACAGCAACCAGAGGGCTGTCGACAGCTACACACAGTCCTTGGTCTGTCGACAGCTATGGGCTGCCTGTCGACAGCCGCCTGTTCCTCACTCATAAGTGACTTTGAATGCACTCTAAACATGCTGACCATGGAACCTATGAATCTAGGCATGATGTATATCAAATAGAAGAGTCTAATTATAGTTCTCACAGTGGTTTATAAATCGAACTAGCGAGATGAAACGAGAGGTTTGCAATTCAAGCTTGTCTAGTTAGAAACTAGACATATTATATTGTTGGAAGTGTGGTCTTGATAGCAATGGATTATTGGAAGATTCTTACAAGATGGACACTAAAACACAAGATATTTAATGTTCCAAATCAAGGCTTGAGGTATAACATCCGAATGGAAAGAAATCACAATATTCTAGGATATCGAAATTTCTAGCAAAACTCTATAACATAAACTTGGATCATGGGTGGAAGAAGAAGCTAGAAACCTACTTAATTTGTAATGAGAGTGGAGATTCTTCTTTGGTAATCACATAGTTCCTAAGGTAATTAGGGAATCAACAAAAGTTTAGAGTTACAATCACATATACAGACTAAACCAAGATTGGTCTATAAGCTCAAAGGCCACTTGTGTAAGGCTATGATCTTTCTAACCAGAGCAGTGGGTAGAAGTATGAGGAGAAGATAGGAACCTACTTGATCTTAGAGGATAAAACCTTTTCCTCGAAAGCTCACGGCTAATGGAAGAATGGGATGCAGTCGTTGCAGTCCACAGGCAATTACAACTGTGGCTCGCAAGCAGTGGAAACAGCAACTTCAGCAGCAGGGCCTTCCTCAAAGCAACGGCGCCAACAACACTCCCCTCAGAAGAGATGCCAGTGCAACAGAAATGGAAGAAAGAAAAGTTTAAACATCTGCCGCTGGGTAGTTTTTATAGCTCTTCCAGGTTTCATGCAGGCCGGCACGTCAGCCGCACAGATGTTGAGGTAAAAACCTCATTTCTCCACCCACAACCACGTCTCCCATGCATACACTCTCTTGGTTACACGCAAGTAATCTTAATGATAGCCCAACCCCTTGGCTAAGCCTTATCCTAATGTGTGTTGGCTTCTCCTAAGCTTCACACGTAAGCATATGTAATTCCCAGAAAATCTCTGCCGTAAATAGCCATAAATCAGCTGGGCCAAAGGTCTTCATGTTTAGGTGTTCTAATGATATCCGTTTAACTTGAAATTTCAACCATAGACTAATAGGAAGGTTTTACAAATTGTCGTAATTTTAGTTTAATTTTTAGAATTTATTTTACACTAGGTGAAAAATCACCTCAAAAATAGTTGCGTCAGCTTAATATCTAAATCCGTATGCCAAAAATTCCGAATAATTATATTTTTAATATCTCCACAATTTTCTAAGAATTATGGTGTTCTCAGATTTTATTTTCGTTACAGTTTTCCGGTGTCGCCCTGTCGGGATGCGTACGACCGAAAGTAGTACCTGGGTATGATAAAGTGTCTTAACATATCCTTAATCCTAAATATCACAATTAAAAACCTAATCAGTTTGCATAAACAAGAATTTCTAAGTAAATCATGGTATTTAAAATTTGAGGGTATTACACAAAAGATATGAAATTAGAAGCAAATCTTGTTGGCCTCCAAGGATGAAGTCTGGGCCTCCACTTGCAAACTCCCTGAACATGTTAAGGATCCTTGGATGACCATATATGTACCGTGTCACCGCTTATGCCTGATCAGTTGTGACCTTCACATTTTTATCCTTGCCAATATTCTTAAGTATCAGGTCAAGACAATGTTCAACGCTTGGAAGCCAATACAAGTGTTTTCTTTTTTGTATCAACTTTTTGCCTACAGCCTTGTAACTGTCTTCATTATCAATGACTATCTGCTCAACATTTTCCTCTCCAATTTTTGCCGCCATGTCATCCCTCAAATGAAACAAGTAGTTTGCATTCTTCTCATAGTTTGATGCATCAATAGATTTAACAAATACTGTACCTTCAATGCAATAAACAAGAAAATTAATTATGGACTTCTTCGTGGTACTAGTCCAACTATCACACATAATAGTGCAATCCCTCTCCATCTATATATGTTTGAAGCTTTCAACCCACCATTGATGGGGCTCCTCAACCTCTTCCTCAAAGCCACGTCCGTATATGTCATGACGTGACGGAGTCTTGAAACTAGACCCATCATTTGCTACAACATCGATCATAGGCTGAAAATACTTTGTTTCAGTTGCATGGGCAAGCACATTTGCGTGAAAGAACCACTTGCAAATACTTTTAAATGTGTGCCTTGCAGATTCTGCTGATTTCTTGACACATCTCAATGCCTGTTTGATTTTGGGTTGTGTTGAACTCTGTCTTCTAAATATATAACTATCTATGGGGCCTGTTGTCTACGAGACAACGCTTGTGTTGCCCCTACTGCTTGATCCTCCTGCAAGTGCTTTTCCCCTCAATCAAGCTGTACGCTCACGCTCTACTGTCTCTGTCAGCTCAGGATCTGAATCCTCAGAGTCGGGCTCATCATCATCATCTCTCCTAGCCCTTCTACTCAATCTCTCTGAAAGCTCCTTACTAATTTCAGCCCTTCTTTGCGTACTCTCTAGCCCAGAAGACACTGACACATTTCCTCCCTCACCTCTCGGGAAGCTATGTCATTGCTTTACCTCTCCTCTTATCCCTGCCAGATGTAGTTTGCCTCTAGTAATTCCTTCATGTTTCTCTTTCCCACAATAATTGTATTTTACTTTTCTCCTTCTAACATCAACTAAGGTGAGATGAACCCACCCTGGATCATCCTGTCCCTGACTCTGATCTCCTCTAGTTAAGGTCCCACAATAAGAAAATCAAACATAAAAAGTTGCAAGTAGAATGGAAAATTCAACCAAGCATGTTTTCATCTGAGAATTTGTAATGAAACTTAATTAAGCTTCAATAGATCTTAAACACACCAATTACACAAAAGCTCCAATTTCTATTACCTAATTATGACCCAATTAGGGAATTTACCCCAATTCCATGCCATGAAATGCAATTAGCAGTATACTTGAACCCTAAAACAATCAATGAAGCTTAGTTAAGTTTCAATGGACCCTAAAACATTCCCAATTACACAAAAGCCTCAATTTCTAATACTTAATTATGACCTAATTAGGGAATTTACCCCAATTATATGCCATGGAATGCAATTTGCAGCATGCATGAACTCTAAAACATTCAATGAGGCTTAGTTAAGCTTTGAGTGACCCTAAACATACCTAATTGCACAAAAGCCTTGTGGACGCAAAAATTGCTCCCCTCCCTCTTGGAAAGAGGGAAAAGATATTTGGGGGTGCAGGATGTTTCATTTTGTGCGGACGTGCCAGTCTGTTTAACAGACAAATTTGCAATTCGCTTAATGCGAGAATTTGCATCTCCGTTCATCAGATAATTGCGCCTATATTTTGGTGTATTTATTCCACGCATTTATTTTATCAGGCAAATTGGGTTTCGTGTACTGGATTTTTCCCCACCGACCGAAGTCGATGTTAGTTTACATTGAGATCACTTCGAAGTTCGAACACCTTTGATTCTCTGTCAAACAATATCTTTTGTCTCTATTTGTTGTGACGATGATGACCTTGATGGTCACCCTTTATGGGTACACACTCTTCAAAGGAAGTTGAAGACTTTATTGCTTGTACATATGTAATTTGAATAACAACTGGTCTTGCAAGACCTATACAAGTGATCCCAATTATATAATCGGGTCTCCAGAATTACATTCGGTCACGATCGGACAGTTGTACTTGAACTTCATCACAATTAGACCGTTGGATTTGGGCTTCATCACGATCAGACTATTGGATCTGAGCTTCATCACAATCGGACCGTTGGATCTGAGCTTTGTCACAATCGGACCGTTGGATCTGGGCTTCATCACAATCGGGTCGTTGGATCGCCAAGATGATCACTATCGACCTATTGTGTTTGTTTCATTGTCACCATCATCTTTTTTACTGTGATGGGACTTTTAAGTGGTCTTGTTGGTCATGTTTGCAATTCTTCACCCTTTCTGGACATTTTTGCCGTTTTCTACCCTTTCTGGGTGTTTCTGCAGTTTTCTACCTTTTTTGGATATTTCTGTAGTTTTTCACCCTTTCTAGGTGTTCATGTAGTTTTCTACCTTTTTTGGGTGTTTCTGAAGTTTTCTACATGTTTTGGGTGTTTCTGCAGTTTTCTACCCTTTTTGGGTGTTTTTGCAGTTTCCCAATATTCCTAAGGTCTTTTCAGTCATTTGTTGACTCCTCTAGGTACGTTAGTCATTTCTTGATTTTGTCGGGTATTTCTGTCATGTCTTGACTTCTTGGGGTTTCTACCATTTCTCGGCCTTCGTGGACTCCTCCGCCATTTGTTGGCATTTATTGACATTTGTTCTGCGTCTTAGCGTCCCTAAGGATTCCTCGTTTGCTCACCTCTCAAGCCAAACCCAAGAGAGCGTACGTCGTTTTAGGAAGTGACATGGGCCTCACTTCACCGAGTTGGGCAAAAGACATGAGCCTTGTGTGGTTTCTCCCTTTGAAGGGATTTTTCTACAATTTTCACCCTTTGGATGGTGCTTTCCACAACTTCTGCCTCTTCAGGGACTTTTCTATAATTTTCTATCCTTTTAGGGGCTTTCTTGCATTTCTACCCCTTGGAGGGTATTTTTGCAATTTTTGTCCCTTTAAGGATGTTTATGTAATTTTCTGTCAATCTAGGGGTTTTCCTACAGTTTTGTATTCCTTCGGGGGCATACATGTATTCCCACCTGAATAAGGGCTGATTTGTAATTTTACCTTTGAATGGGGACATTCTTATAATTTTACCTAAAATAGGGACTTGTGTGTAATTCTCTTTGACCAGGGCATGTGTATAATTTACCATGCACATACACAAACCTTATGCCTTAGGAGATTTTTGTGTAATTTTACTCGTACACAAACTCATGCTTCTTGCATTTATCCCACAAGGATGTACACACAATTTACAAATAATTGTGGGAGGAGTCTTTAAACCCACACATATAACAAATTTACAAATAACACACCTTTTCCCTCTCTCTTTTTGGAATATCACAAACACAAGGGATGGCCCCAAGGGGACCAAGGTGAGTGCCTAGAAGGCCATTCTTCCTCCTTCCCTTCTCTTCACCCCTACCCCTCCTTTTATAGGGGTTGAGGAGCCTCCATGGGGAGTTCCCCGGAAGGGGAAGTTTCCCGGGAGACATGTTCCCCAGAGGGGGAAAACCTCCCCGCCGGCCGTGGGAACCTCTTTGCCAGTGCGTGGGAACCTCCTCGCTGGCCTGGGGGGAACCTCCCTGTTGGCTTTGGGGGGGGGGGGAACCTCCCTGCCGGCCAGAGGGGAACCTCCCCGCCGGCCAGAGGGGAACCTTCCCGCCTGTGCAGGGGCGGGGGGGGGGGGGGGGGGGGAACCTCCCCGCTGGTCAGAGGGGTCCCAGCTCCCGCGGGGGGAACTTCCCCACTAGCGTGGGCGGGGAACCTCGTTGTTTGTCGACAGAGGGAATTTCCTTGCCAGCGATGGGTGGGGAACTTGCTCGCCTACGCACTGGGGGTTGAAAGAGAGAGGCGGGGAGACTGTTTTTTGTGTTATTTTTACATCTTTTTGTGTGTGTAATTTTGGTGTCAATAAATGCCCCCTACGGGATGTGTGTCAGAGCCAAAGGCGAAGACAGACGTCCATACGTTTTCGAACTTTATCCCCAGTCTTAATGATATGGAGGGAATCGGGTTGAAGACCACGACAATAGTTCTTGCGCGTTGCATTTATGTAATGTCGTCAGTAACTTTAGACAATGCTTGTTGTAGTTTGGACCGACAACCGACTTTGCCATGCAGCTTACGCTGAGCCATTGACCCCTACTGTCTGTATATTTTTTCAATTCAACAATTCCTATAAGAGATTTAGGAGAGCGCACATCACTTTAGAGAAATGACATGAACCCGCTCCACCAAGTCAACCCTCAGATCGAGTTTCGTTGCAAAATCATTTATGACTTTGCTTATGTTGACTTTAGCCTTCCTCGACTGAGTTTCTTTATGACTTTGCTCGAGATTTAACCGGTAGCCACGTCGGTGAGGTTTGCTCCTCTTTTCTTTACCTCGGCAGCTTGTTCGAACACTCTCTCTCCTGAGTCTTGTCTTGTTGACTTTGCGTAGAATTTTGCTGGAGGCCTTGCCAGTAAGATTTGCCTTTTGGGCTTTGCTGACGAACTTGATCTCGATGTCTTTCTCTTGGGATTTGCCTTTCTAACTTTTCTCTGAACTTGATTTGACATCTTCCTCCTGAATCTTGTCTTCGTAACTTTGTTCAGGATTCGATGGAGACTCCGCCGATGAGGCATGTCTTTCTGGCTTTGCTTTCTTTCTTTCTTTACCGGTCTTACCGCCTTTTTGGGTTTTTGCCAAGGCCGGCCCCCTTTTACTTTTTCCGGTATGTCTTTTCAGGTTTTCACTCCAAGAGGTTATCCAATTTTGTTTGAGATGTCGTTTTGGATTTTCACCTCAGTCGGATTTGAGATTTTTTACTCTTAAACAGCCAACGAATTGGCCACTCAAGTCTGTCGGGACACCTCTATTTTTACTCCAATTTTTTCCTTCCCCCCCCTCCCCCCTTTTTTTTATTTTATTTTTAAGATAAGCAGTGAGATGGATGGGGTGTCTCCTGCAACCTCTCTAGGGTGAATGTCAGTCCTCCCACATTTCTTACAAAGACAGGAAGACGTAATCATCGTTGCCTCAGTTGTGATCCCTATCTTAGTTATTTATAAAAGTGAACCTAGGTAATGTCTCGTCATCGACAACTCTTATGACTTCTCTTATCATAAGATTTGTGGGAAGACTCAATCTTATCCCTTTTTGAGGTAAGAGAGTTTCCCTGTTCCTTTTGTTGTTTGTTGCTGTTTTTTTTTTGAGCTAAAGATCTGGGGTTTTTGGTTTTCAAAAGTTGACTGGCCTTTGTGGCACTGGTGAAAAGATTTGGGATGTTCCTTGGCTCTTAATGGTGTGAGGCCTTGATGGGCTTAAATGCTGGTGGGACCACAGTGGCTCAGGCTAAGGAGGCTTGAACCGGATTGATTTTGGTGGCTTGGGATAAGAATTTTATACTCGACTGATCTTGGTGGTTTGGGCTATAGGGTTCTAATATGGCTGACCTTGTCGGTTTAAGCCATACGAGATTTGAAAGATTTTCTTTTGGAGTGGGCTGACTTTGATAGTTTAGGCCACAAAGAAGATTTTGGTTTGAAAGTAGTTGACCTTTGTGGTTTAGGTCATAGGGAAAATTTTGAAGGTGGCTGACCATGACAATTTAAGGTACTGGGAAAGTTTTGATTTTGCAGTGACTGACCTTAGTCGTTTGGGCCACAGGGTTGATATGAAAGTGGTTGACCTTGATGGCTTAAGCAACAGGGAATTGGAAGCGAGAGCAACGACTCCCTCCCTTTTCCTTCTCTCTCTCTCTCTTTTTCACATTAAAAGCTCCAACGCTCTTTGAGGGTTTTCATTGAAATTGGCCCCCTTTAACCTTTTCCGATGCACTCTTGCGAGTTTTCATGTCGAGGGGTAACCCATTTTTGCCCGAGATGTCCTTTCGGATTTTCACCTCAGTTGAATTTTAACCTTTTACCCTTTAAGTACACAATGGACCATATACTTAAGTCCGTCGGGGTATCTCTATTTTAACCCCCTTTCCTTTCCTTTTTTGTTTTGTTTTGTTTTTCTCAGTGGAGTAGCCATTAGTTTGGATTTCGGGGTCTGGAATTTGGGTTTATAGTTTGAGGATTATTTTGGCTTGGCTAGCCTGTATGGCTTGGGCGTCGAGATTTTCGGAATTCGGAACTTGGGGTTTTTTTGCTTAGCCGACCTTTTGTGCTTTATTGGTTAAGGCTTGAGATTTTGATTTTGGCTTAGCCTATCTTTGTGATTTGCTGACTAAGGATTTGAGATTTTACCTTGACCTACTTTTGCGGTTTGTTGGTCGAGGGCTGTGATTGAGTTTGACTTAGGCTTTGTTTGATTACCTTCAATGCATGTCTATTGTCTGAAGCGGTTAGACATTACATTTTTAGACTGTTTGGTAAAGTCTCTTAATAGAAATATGAAAAGGTGTCTTGTGTCTTAAATTTCCTCTTAAAAAAAAGTGAGACCAGGACACTTTTTTTTGTTCAGATCGAGCCCTTCTCCGCCTCCCCCATCCTCTGCGGCTCCTCCGCCGAGATCCTCGCCAGGGCATCGAGCTCCTCCGCCGAGATCCCTTTCCTTCTTCTTCTTTGCTCTCATCGCCAACTCCTGCCCCATCGTCCACCGCCGCTGCCTCTACTGCTCCATCGTCCGCTACTGAAGCCTGCGCCGTAACAGACTATCCACTGCAGTCGAGCACGGAAAATTCCCAGAGGCAATGGAACCGGATGAGCCATCGGAAGAGGAGGGGGTGAACTGAGGAGAGCTGGAGGGAGGCGAGGCGGAGGAGGGGAGAGGAGGGCGGCAGGGAGCGCGGCAGCGGGCCGCACCTGATGGAACAAGAGCACATCGGAGCGGAAGTGGGTCCGCTCGCCCTTGTCGCACCTAATGGCCTCCAGGACACCCCGTACCGCCACTCCGCAGGGCAGCACGAGGTAGCCCGCCCCGCCCCCTGGTAGCCGGACCAGACTCGCGCCGGTGGGGCCGCGCTTGCAGGTGGAGAGGCGGATGTCGTCGGTGAGGTCGTAGCCGCAGCCCAGCGTCCGTACGGCGCGTTCGGCCGCCTCCTGCGACGTTATGAGACGCGGCTCCAGCGCCGGCATCCCGTCCCTCCTCCTTGCCCCCCTCCTCCGCTCCACTCCTTATGAAAAAGGAGAGGGAAGAGGGAGGAGGGGGCTGCCGCCATTGGAACCGGTCCTTGGCAGCTCTTCCTTATTCCTTCCGCTCGATCGCCCTCACCCCCGCCGTCACGACAGCAACGTGGAGGAGGGGGAGGTGTCTGTGCAGAAGAAGATTCTGGATGCGCTTTGTGCCTGCAAATTTTGGGATATTTTAAGTATGTAGGGGTGTTTATCTAATATATAAAAATTAAAGATTTAATATGTAATTATAAGATAGTTGAGAGATGTATATATAAAATTATGGGAAATAAAAAATAAATGTAGACATATTCTTAAGTATATAAAGATATTTATGTGAAATAATATATTAATTCAGATGTCATTTAAGTTGGTTATCAAACAACTCTTAATAAAAGTCTAATATATTTTAAGTACTTATTAAATTACAGATTTAGACAATAGATAGTAAATTAGACTTTAGACATTTTAAATAAGTGTTATCAAACGCCACCTTAGCCTACCTTTGTAGTTTGCTGGCTAATGTTTGAGATTTTAGTTTTAGGATTTGGTTTGGCCTATCTTTGTAGTTTAATGACCGGGGTTTGGGATAGGGTGTTTGTTGTGGTGGAGAAGAGTTGTCTGAACAAAGTATGTCTATAGCAGCGGGGCTCATAGATGGAACTTTTTCTCCTCTTTTTTTTATTCACATTTCCAACCTCGACGTCCTCTTGGGTTTTCGCCGAAGCTGGCCTCTAGCTTTTTCCAACGTGCCATTTCGGATTTTCACGTTGAGGGGTTTCCCATTTTTACTTGAGGCACCCTTTCGAGTCCATCTCAGTTGAGTTTTAGGCCTTTTTGCCCTTAGACAATTATTGGGAATGACTAAGTCTGTCGGGGGGGGGGGGGCATCTTTATTTCAAGCTCTTTTTTTTTATAATAGAATTGATGGATCTTTCAAGGATTATTTGAGGGGGAGTTCATGTTCCTCCAATTGATCAATTAGCTTTTGTGATTTCTGGCACCTTCAGAAATGAGAGCTTAGGTTGACCATGCTTCTCCGTGGCCACATTGACCCATCCGATTTCCTTTTGTTGTGTGTGGAATGTAGCATTGATTGCTTGCTCGATTGTGTTGAGTGGTAATTCTTGGAATTCGGCCATGAAGAGGCCTGAATATTGGAAGGCTGATTCTCCTACGGGATTTTTGTTTAGTCGACCCCCAGTTTGCTCAGAACTTGTCTTTCGAAACCTCTTTGGCCCGTAGGGCTGCAAACGGTCGGGTTCGGAACGGAAACACAGATTCCGATTCTGATTCCGATAATCGAAATATGGTTCCGATTCCGATAATATTGGAATGGTTAATTCCGATTCCGTTCCGATTCCGATAATATTACGGAACCGAAATTCCGATAACGTAAGGTGTTTACCATAGTTTTTTCTTTTAATTTTATGGATAATTTATCGAAATAATCGATACCGATTCCGATTATTTTTCAATTCCGATTCCGATTCCGATAGCTTATCGGATTATCCGATACCGATTCCGATAAGTTATCGATATCAATTTTCAATTCCGAAACCGATAATTTTTATCGGAATCGGGTCGGAATATCGGGTTATCGGGTTCCGTTTACACCCCTATTGGCCCGCCTTGTTGGATTCGCTTGATATTAGGCCCGGTGTGCTTATGATTGGGCTAGTCTTTTTGATCTTTTGTAAAGTCTGATTTAACATTCTCTTGTTGAGGCTTTCCCTTTCCGGCTCTGCTCGATATTTAACTTGAGGTCCTTTTCCTGAGTCTTGCCTTTTCTGGCTTTACCCAAGACTTGGTTTGAGATCTTATCCCTGGAAGTTCTCTTTTCTTTTTCTTGGCTCAGAATTTAATTTGGTGACCTTTCTAACTTAATCCAACCCTTGATTCATCATTTGGTTATTGGAGTTGACCTTTCTGCCTTGGTCCAAAGCTTAGATTGACACTTGGTTTATAAAGCTTGCCTTTCTAGCTCGATCCAGAGCCCAATTTGAGGTTGGTCCTTTGGAGTTTGCCTTTCTGACTTGGTTCAAGGCTTGTATTGACATTTTACTTTTGACACTGACCTTTCTAGTTTGGTTCAGAACTTGAATTGACATTTGGTCCTTGGATCTTGCCTTTCTGACTTGGTCTGGAGCCTGAATTGACATTTGATTTTTTTTTTTGGAACTGGCCTTTCTAACTTGGTCTAAAGTTTGAATTGACATTTGATTTTTTTAGAACTGGAGCTTGGGTTTGTCATTTTCTCTTGGAACTGGCCTTTCTGGCTTGGTCCAGAACTTTGGCTTTGACATTTGATTTTCTGGAGCTGGTCTTTCTGACGTAGTCCAGAGCTTGATTTGACATTTAATTTTTGAAACTTTGCCTTTCTAGCTTAGTCCAGAACTTGATTTGACATTCAATTTTCTAGAGTTGGTCTTTTTGACTTAGTTTAGAGCTTGATTTGACATTTGATTTCTGAAACTTTGCCTTTCTGGCTTGGTCCAGAACTTTGGTTTTGACATTTGTTTTTCTGAAGCTTGTCTTTCTAGCTTGGCTCAGAAATTGGCCGCGAACATTGTTGACAAAAGATCGCTTGCTTAACCCTTTGAGCTCATCCGGGGGTCTAGCTTGATGTGTCAGTCATTCTTGGTTGTAGGAGGCCGGACTTTCATTGCATGGGATTTTTACAAGGCTACTTTGGCTTGGTATATTTCTGATTGTCTTGCCAAGATTCTTTCTTGTTACTGGCTTCCTTTGGACTTCCACCAGTGTGTGGATTTCATTGGCCGATTGGATGAACATGCGAATCGATTGGTTTGGCCTCTCCCACTCGTGAGGTTTTAGAGGGTCATCTTGCATTGTGATTAGGGGTGTGCAAAATATGGTCCAAACTGAAAAATCGAACCGAACCGGCCGGTTCGGTTCGGTTTCACGGGCCTCGTTGTTCAGTTCGGTTCCAGGTTGGGAAACCGAAATGAACCGAATATATATATATAATTATATAAATAATACAATTATACAAAAAATAGACAGTAGCGTAGTGGAAGGCGGCGTCGCGCGCGCGGTGGTCGCGGGTTCGAAACTCGCGACCACCCAAAAAAGCCTCTTTTGCCACTTTTGTCCAGAAAAATGCAGAAAATACTTGTTTTTTTCCAGAAAAATGCCAGTTTCGGTTTGAACCGAACCGATTCGGTTCGGTTTGGTTCACCGAATGGGTTCGGTTCGATTCGGTTTCCCCTTAATGCTTAATGAATGGAACATGTTAAATACTCACATATGTAATAACATTGCTCAATAGGCATGTTTTCAACACATTGTATCACATACATTCATGATAATACATTGTACTAATGACTTATGTGTTTAATTTTCAGGGACATATATTTCGTGTCATGGTAGTGTCGACACACCCACTGATGGTGTCGACACTGGGCATCAATCCCTGAAGCAAATTCATGAAGACAGGGTTCACTGTGTCGACACAGTCCCAGGCAGTGTCGACACTAGACCCAGTCTCCAGAAGACCTGTTTGCCAGACTGGGACAGTGTGTCGACACAACCAGTGAGTGTGTCGACACTAGAGCCTGTTTCCAGAACTTCCTTTCGTGGAATTGGGACATTGTGTCGACACACCCAATGACTGTGTCGACACACTCCGGCAACTTTTTCATCTTAAGTCCCACCTGGACACGTGGCATTCTAGGGATCACTTGGATCGGCCTTGGATCATGTGCCCACACGCACCCCTAGGGTACTTTTGGCCATGTTAGGGCTATAAATACCCCTCTTATTGACCATCCAAGAAAAGAACACCTCAGAGCCTTCCAGAAAAGTCTTTTTGGGGCAAGAAGAGGTCTCTCCCCGTTCTTGCTCTCCCCGTGCTGCTGTAAGCCAATTCCCATCCTTGCAAGCACAAGAAGTGAAGATTGATCCATGAAGATGATGTGAGATCACTTCCAAGGAGCAGATCAAATAGAAGCAGCCAATTGAGAAGAGTTCAAGGAAGATCCAGAGGCACCAGTTGCAGAACATCGCCCAGAGACTTCAAGCAATCAAGGACCTTCTCAAGTCG
This sequence comes from Colocasia esculenta, assembly GCA_014218235.1. Lineage (NCBI taxonomy): Eukaryota > Viridiplantae > Streptophyta > Magnoliopsida > Alismatales > Araceae > Colocasia > Colocasia esculenta. The sequence goes on along the minus strand of CM024765.1, from coordinate 39,442,548 downwards.
GCCTTCTACAAGGGAGTTCTTCTGAAGAATAAGAATTACATACTATTCCTTAATTCTCCATTTGTTCTTCTGAGTCATTCTTGAGATTGTGCATAGAATTGTTGCACCAGTCTCTTTGAATGAACTATTTATAGATCAGATCATTGCTAGAGGATCTGGATCTTGTTGTTTTTGATCTAGCCGGTTGTTTGTGAGCCTTTGTGCTCAGTTGTGTTGAGTGGTACACTCAGGGTGTGGTTGAGCCTATGTGCTCAGGTTTCTAGAGTGGTTGTGCTCTAGAGGTTGTGTGTGAGTTGTTGAACTCAGTGTGTTGCAGTTGTCAAGCTCCAGTGTGTGGTGTACTCAAGTTGAGTAGTGGAGCCTCACTGTGTGAGGGGTGGATGTAGGAATCACTGGTGTGATTTCCGAACCACCTAAAAATCTTCTGTGCAGTGGTTTGATCTGTGATTTGATTTCATTTTGCGCTAGATGTATGCATAGGATTTTCGCTTACACTACTGATTGACTTGATCACACACTCTAATTACTCAAATCACACAATCACACATCAGATCTGTGAATTGCATTTCTAATTTGTCTATGATTTAAAGCATCTTTTAAAATTGGCTAAGTGATTTCCGAACCACCTAAAAATCTTCTGTGCAGTGGTTTGATCTGTGATTTGATTTCACTTTGCGTTAGATGTATGCATAGGATTTTCGCTTACACTACTGATTGACTTGATCACACACTCTAATTACTCAAATCATACAATCACACATCAGATCTGTGAATTGCATTTCTAATTTGTCTCTGATTTAAAGCATCTTTTAAAATGGCTAAGCTTCTGCAGTATTTGGACTAGATCTATTCAACCCCCCCCTCTAGATCTGGTCCATCCTATTTTCGATCCTACAATTGGTATCAGAGCGGTTTATATCTGATCTGAGTGTTTCTGTTTGTTCCGTGTGTTTCACTTGCTTGTTTGCTAAGTGTTTCTTTCACTATACTTCAGTTTGATCAATGGATTCTCGAGGTTTTATTGCTGAAGGCCATTCCATCAATAGGCCACCCTTCTTCAATGAGACTGACTATTCCTATTGGAAGAATCGCATGCAAGTCTTCCTTAGAGCCCAGAACTATGAGATTTGGAGGGTAGTTGAGGTAGGTCCTTATGAGAACCAGGGAGAAGAGGAAACCTGGACAAGGGAACACATTAGGAGGGCCACCCTAAACTACAGTGCCATGAACATGGTTCAATGTGCAGTCCACCCAAAAGAGTACTCAAAAATCTCCATGTGCAAATCTGCTAAGGAGATGTGGGATAAGCTTGAGTTACTTTATGAGGGAACATCCCAAGTTAAAGAAACCAAAGCAAATATTCTTGTTTCTGAATATGAATTATTCATGATGAAATATGATGAATCAATTTCTGAAATGTTTGCTAGGTTCATGATTATTGTAAATGGACTGAAGGCTCTAGGTAAGGACTACACTGATGCTGATTTGGTAAGAAAAATCTTGCGCTCTCTCTCATCTATTTGGCACACTAAGGCCACAATTATGAAGATTCTAAAGATTTATCCAAAATCTCTTTGGATGAACTCATAGGATCCTTAATGACTTATGAAATAAACTTGAAAAGAAATGAAGAGCACATAATCAAGACCAAACCAGTGGCACTTAAAGCTTCATCAAGTAACAAGGATAAAAATCAAGAGAAAAAAAGCTCTGATGAGTCTGAGTCCATTGAGGATGAGCTTGCCCTCATGACTAGACAATTCAGGAAATTTCTAAAATCTAGAAAAAGAAAATTCACTGGGAAAAATAAATTCTCATCTGGGAAAAGAAATACTTCCTTTTCAAATGCCAATTCAAATAGAAATAAAAAAACTGATGAAGTTGTTATTTGTTACAGGTGCAACATATTTTCATATCAAGTTTACACCCAGCATATCAAGTTTTCATATCAAGTGTAAACTTGATATGAAACATATTTTCATATCAAGTTTACAATCAGCATCACAATAGGCAATCAAATCTAATTTACAACCAGCAAGATATCAAATACCAAGATCACATGTTCCAACAAGATATTTAAAGATTCTTTTAACATATACATGTGACTTTCTTTAGGATTTGCTTGAAATCTAGCACACAAGCATACACTGAATTGTATATCAGGTCTAGAAGTGGTGAGATAGAGTAGAGAACCAATTATACCTCTGTATGTCTTTGGATCTACTGACTTACTAAGTGAATCTTTTTCTAGTTCACGTTAATTGCAATGGGTGTGCTTGAGTGCTTGGTGGGTCTGGAAGTCAAACCTTTTCAGAAGTTCCTTGAGATAGAGTAGAGAACATATCATGTGTCCTGGTTTGTTGCACCTGTAACAAATAACAACTTCATCAGTTTTTTGATTTCTGTTTGAATTGGCATTTGAAAAGGAAGAATTTCTTTTTCCCAGTGAATTTTCCTTTTCTAGATTTTAGAAATTTTCTGAATTGTCTAGTCATGAGGGCAAGCTCATCCTCATTAGACTCAGACTCATCAGAACTTGTTTTCTCTTGATTTTTATCCTTGTTACTTGATGAAGCTTTAAGTGCCACTGGTTTGGTCTTGATTATGTGCTCTTCATTTCTTTTCAAGTTTATTTCATAAGTTATTAAGGATCCTATGAGTTCATCCAAAAGATTTTGGATAAATCTTTAGAATCTTCAATAACTGTTGCCTTAGTGTGCCAAATAGATGAGAGAGAGCGCAAGATTTTTCTTACTAAATCAGTATCAGTGTAGTCCTTACCTAGAGCCTTCAGTCCATTTACAATAATCATGAACCTAGCAAACATTTCAGAAATTGATTCATCATATTTCATCATGAATATTCATATTCAGAAACAAGAATATTTGCTTTGGTTTCTTTAACTTGGGATGTTCCCTCATAAAGTAACTCAAGCTTATCCCACATCTCCTTAGCAGATTTGCACATGGAGATTCTTGAGTACTCTTTTGGGTGGACTGCACATTGAACCATGTTCATGGCACTGTAGTTTAGGGTGACCCTCCTAATTTGTTCCTTTGTCCAGTTTCCCTCTTCTCCCTGTTCTCATAAGGACCTACCTCAACTACCCTCCAAATCTCATAGTTCGGGGCTCTAAGGAAGACTTGCATGCGATTCTTCCAATAGGAATAGTCAGTCCCATTGAAGAAGGGTGGCCTATTGATGGAATGGCCTTCAGCAATAAAACCTCGAGAATCCATTGATTAAACTGAAGTATAGTGAAAGAAACATTTAGCAAACAAGCAAGTGAAACACACGGAACAAACAGAAACACTCAGATCAGATATGAACCCGCTCTGATACCAATTGTAGGATCGAATGGGTGGATGGATCAGATCTAGAAGGGGGGGTTGAATAGATCTAACACCAATTAATGCGGAAGCTCAAGCAATTTAAAAATTATTTCAAATCAGAGATCAATTCACCCAAACAATTTACTGATCTGAAGTGTGAGTGTGTGTAAATGATGTGTGAAGTAATTCAACAAATAGTGTGAGTGCGAAATCCTATGCAAGCATCTAGCGCAAACAAGAAGATCAAACCATTGCACATAGGATTTTTAGGTGGTTCGGAAATCACACCATGTGATTCCTACATCCACCCCTCACAGTGAGGCTCCATTACTCAAAAGAGTACAACACACACCGGAGCACGACGACTCCAAACAACCTTGAGTTCAACGACTCACAAACTGAGCACGACGGCTCAAACAACAACCGGAGCACGACGACTCCAAACTGATCACGACGGCTCAAACAACAACTGGAGCATGACGACTACAAATTGAGCACGACAACTCAAACCACACCGTGAGTGCGACGACTCACAAACTAGAGCTCGACGGCTCCCAAAACACAAGCTAGATCAAAGACAACAGAAATCAGATCCTCTAGCAATGATCTGATTCAGAATAAGTTCATTCACAGAGACTCGTGCAACAATTTATGCACAATCTCATGAATGAATCAGAAGAACACTTAAAGAATTGAGGGAATTAGATACAGATCATTTTCTTCAGTAGAAATCCCTTGCAGAAGGTTGAATTTGAGGAAATCCTTGTAGCTTTGAGTCACTGGGCGATGCTCTGCAACAATTGCCTCTAGATCACCCTTGAATTCTCCTCAATTGATTGCTTCTGCTGAATCTGCTCCTTTGAGAAGTGTTCTCACCTCTTCTTCAGAGATCCACTTCACCTTCTGTGGTGCTCTCCAAGGATGTAGAAGGGTCACCAAGCACCAAGAGGAGCAGGAGCGGGAGAATCCTCTGTCTTGCCGCCAAAAGCCTTTTGCTGGGATGTTCTAGAGGACTCTGCAGCTTGGGGGCCGATTAGATGGGTATTTATAGCCCAACATGGCCAAAAGAACCCTGGAGTGCGTGGGCACATGATCCAAGGTCAATCCAATTGATCCCTAGAAGGCCACGTGTCCAGGTGGAACTTTAGTTGAAAAATCAGCCGGAGTGTGTCGACACTGTCCCAGAGTGTGTCGACACACTGTCCCAATTTGCACAAAAGGAAGTTCTGGAAACAGGCTCTAGTGTCGACACACTCACTGGCTGTGTCGACACACTGTCCCAGTCTGGCAAATGGGTCTTCTGGAGACTGGGTCTAGTGTCGACACTGCCTGGGACTGTGTCGACACAGTGAACCCTGTCTTCATGAATTTGCTTCAGGGATTGACGAACCGAACCGAACCGTTGTACACCCCTAATTGTGATGACTGATAAGGCAGCTCTAAATCACCTTCTTCATCTCATGTTTTGAAGCTATTAGCAATCTTGGGTAGTATTTACCAACATGAGTTGAGTTGCCTTGACTTGACGACATCTAAGGGCTTCTTGGATCTGGGAGACATTTGGGCAATTCACACTTCTTTGTTGGTTGTACGCTTGGGTGGGACGGTGCCCTCAGTCTGTCAAAGACCGAGACACACGTCATTGGGACCTATGCACAATTCCCCTCTTCCACTTGAATTGGTTCCGAGGTTTGAGACGTGAAGTTGGGCTTCCGATATATGACCTTTCTCTTTGGTCCTTGCGGACATAGAGGTTTGGCACTTTGGAATACAGCTCGTTGCTACTCGAGCATTTTGGTGGGCTTATCTGCTCGAGCTTTTCTAATTGTGCAGACCTCCATCTTGATGACCCAAATTTGCTCTATCTTTGGAGGACATTCTTTTGTTGTATTGCCCCTAATCTCGGATCTGGACCCCTTTTTGAAGTCCGATGTGTCTTCTCGTACTCAGTACAAGAGTGCGAAATTGTTGGAGGTTGAGATTTGTTGGAACATATTTGTCCCTTGGCATGAATGACTCACCCTCATCGAGCCGAATGTAAGGTTGCCAACAAGCATAGTCTTGATGGAATTGGAGACGGCTGCCACGGGCTTTTTGCTCTTGCGACTATGGTGTTATCCTTTCCTTGTTGGGCTTTTTCCTTCCAACCTTTCTTGGAGCTCTGTTTAGAGCCTCTTCCCTCGACCTGCCTTGTTGGCTCTGCCAGGGACTGGGTTGAGAGCCCTTCCTTTTGGACTTCTTCTTGAATTCTCATTTGTCAGAGCTATTTTGCTTGAGGTCTCGCCTGAGGCTTTACTTTGAGCATTATTTGATGTTTTGCCCTTGGTTTTCTTTGGATTTTCATCCCCAGATATGTCTTTTTCTTTTTTTTTTTTTACTTTTTGAGTTGCCAGCTTTTTGGGTTGTTGTTTTAGAAGACTTCGATTCTTTGATCCAATCGACCTCTCGGCTTGGCGCTGAGTTGAAAACTGGGTAGATTTAACTACACTAGATTGCTTATGATTGCTCGGCCTCCTCATTACTGACCCCAGATTTATTTGATACAAGATTATGCGCATAAACGCCACTTTACTTGGGTTTTGGGATTTGTCTCCCTCATGGCGTCTTTTTCTTGTGAGACTTGGACGGTATCTTCTTTCATTTTCGCCTTGACTTGATGTAGGCGATGATAGGGTTGCCCCCTTTGCTTGAACTTTTAGGCTTTGAATTTCCTCTAGTGCATTGGCTTTAAGGCTTGAGACTTGGGCACTGGCTTTCTTTTATTCCCGCCTTAACTTGATGTAATGGGTAGAGCATGTTGAAGTGATTGCACAATAGGGACATGATGGTTTCGTGGCAAGATCTACTTGCCTCCATCGAGCCACATGTGTTTTCCTTTTTTCTTCTTCCTATAAGGATGAGTCTTGTCAAGTTTAGGTATAACCGTAATAGGTTTTCTACCTTGGCGACGACATGCATCCAACTAGCAGGGGCATCACAGGCATTTTGGCACTTGATCTTCATAGAGGAACTTTCATCTTGATGTCTCGAGCAGCGATAGCCAATGCTGTGGTGGCGTTATGCCTCGCTAGCAAGAGTAGCTTCAGGTATGTATTATGTTGACATTTTAGCTTTGAAAGGAAGCACTTAGTCTTGATGCCTCAAGTGGAAGTTAATTGTTCAGTCTGTTTCTTCAGCTTTTCTTTTATTTTTTTTTATTCTTCTCTTGCTTCTTAGCCATGAGAGGGGAGACTTCGGTCTTTGCAAGTAATTGGTGGATTGTCACACCTCATGCTGAAATCCCTTCATCTTGTAACAAAGTCCAATGTCGTTTCCCTCTTCTTTTGTTTGAGGGAGCATAGCTTAGCCAAGGACACTTTCCTTTCGGCCGTTTGGAAACGATCGATGAATTTCTTTTACAAGTCAGCCCAATCGACAACTGAGTTGGGTCTTAGTCTGGACTCTGGAGCACCACTAGAAGGCACTACCTGTGAAAAGGTTGACCATTGGTGTATCGCTGGGCTGTTGTTCCCCCCTCGGCATTTTGGTTTGAAGCCAGCCTCACGGGCTGTGGCGCATTTGCCCCCGTGGTCGGGCTCATCCACCCTAGTAGTATATACGGAGACGCCATCTGGTTCAACTGCGTCCCTGCCTGAGGCGTAGTAGGTGAAGACCTTCATCCTGCCACCCTCTTTGGACGTCCGTACCACCCTTCCCTTCTTCGGCTTTTAGGCGCTGTTGGCACTAAAAATATTCAACCAAAAAAACCCACAAAAAAACCCCAAACCTCCAGAAAAAGTCAAAACCCCAAAACCTAAAAAATCCTCAATTTCCCACCCAAAAATTCCCAGAAACTCCACAAAACTCAACCGCCCCCCCCCCCCCCAAAAAAAAAAATCCCTGAAATTTTAGAAATCCTCTAAAACCCCAAAATTCCCTAAAAATACAGAAATTTCCCCAAACTCCAAAATTTCCTCACAAAACCCCAAGAAATCCCCAAAAATCCCACAAAACACAAAATACCAAACTCCCCCCCCCTCCCCCCCCCAATAGGCCCAAATACCCCACCTCCGGTTGGGCCAAAACCGGAGGTGGGGTACCTCCGGTTGCACCCAACGGAGGTGGGTGCCTCCGGTTGCCACCCAACGGAGGGGGTCCCCTCCTCTTCCTCTTCAAACCCCCCAACTGGAGGGGGGTACCTCCGGTCTCACCCCCAACCGGAGGGACCCCCCTCTGGTCCCTTGTCAACCCCCTTCAACCGGAGGGGGGGTTCCTCCGGTCCCCCCTCCCACTCTCCAACTGGAGGTGGGGGGGTCTCCGGTTAACCCCCCAACGGAGGGTACCTCCGGTTGGACCCCCAACTGGAGGTACCCCCACCTCCGGTCCCCCCCCTCTCAACCGGAGGGTGGGGGGGGGGGTTGCTCCGGTCCCCCTCCCTTCACCCCCCTTACTTCTATAAAAGGAGGGGGGGGGTGCTAGCATGGAGGGGTCTTTTGGGCCCCCCATCTCCAAGCATGGATGGCAAAGTCGGCCGACTCGGAGCGGAGTCGGCCGACTCTGAGTCGGGTCGGCCCCTGGCGACCCGACTGGGGGGGGGGGACACCCACCCACCCACGAGACTAGGTTTGCAAAGTCCACTGTCCGACTCAGCCCAACTCGGCCCGACTCAGCCCGACTCGGCCCGACTCAGCCCGACTCGGCCGACTCAGCCCGACTCCGACCCGACTCGGGGTTGGGATCGGCTGGGGCCGACCCAGCCACCGACCCGACTCTGCCATCCTTATCTCCAAGGGTCTTTTGACCCTCTCCCCCTTGGCCCCTTGGGGTCTTGGACCTCTCTTCGAGGGGTCTTTTGACCCTCTCTCCTTGGCCCCTTTGGGGTCTTTGGACCCTCTCTTGGAGGGGTAGGCTGGCCCTTAGCCCCCTCACATCCCTTGGCCTGTTGGAGGGGGAAAATTGCAGAAATACCCCCGGGATGGAAAAATTGCAGAAAAACCCCGAGAAGGTGTAGAAATTGCAGAAAAACCCCGGGAAGGTAAAAATTGCAAAAGAACTCCTGCTGCCCCGAGAAGTTGCATAGAAGCCCCCAATTTGTGGGAAATTGCATAAAAGCCCTCGAAGAGTAGAAAATTGCAGAAATACCCCAGTTTTGTGGGGAAAGTGCAGAAATGCCCCTGAAGGGTTGGAAATTGCAAAAAAAGTCTTCAAAGGGTGCAAAATTGCAAGGAGGTCCCTCTGTTGCCCAGAAAATTGCAGGAATATCCCGATGAGGGGGAAAATTATAGAAATATCTCTGCTGTCCGAAAAATTGCACAGAAGCCCCCGGCTTGTAAGAAATCACATAAAGGCCCGAGAAGAGCAGAAAATTGCAGAAATACCTCTGGGATGGGGAAAATGTAGGAATACCCCAGTCAGGGGAAAAATGACATAAATAGTTCTGCTGTCGGGAAATTGCATAGAAGCCCCCAATTTGTGGGAAATTGCAGAAAAGCCCCTTGAAGAGCGGAAAATTGCAGAAATACCCCAATTTGTGGGGAAAAGTGCAGGAATGCTCATTAAGGCTTGGGAATGATAGAGAAGTCTTCGAATGGTGCATAATTGCAATGAGGTCCCTCTACTGCCCAGAAAATTGCAGAAAGACCCCTGAAAGATGCAAAAACTACAAAAAAACCCCAGTTGTGGGGAAATAGCAGAAATGCCCCTACCATTGGAAAAATGGCAGAAATACTCCGATTTAGGGGAAAACTACATGTGTTCTCACGGAGTTCGAGAATTGCATGGAAGCCCTTGGTCGTGGTGTCCAGAAAATGGCACGAAGCCCCTGGCAAGCTCAAAGGCGACAGAGCTCAAGAGGGAATGCCCCCGGCATGACTCGGTGGAGCAGTCGCCACATCACTTCTCTGAAGCGGCGTGCACTCTCCTGGGTCGGGCTTGGCTAATCCCACTTGCTAAAGATGCTCGGAGAAGTCATCAACGATGGAAATGTCCGAGTATGTCAATAAATGGCGAAGACACCTGAGGAAGTCAACAAATGGGCAAAGCACTTGGGAACGCCCAGAAATGGCAGTAATGTCCGAAAAAGAAAAAGTCCAATGATAGAAATACCAGAACCACTCAGAGAAGTCAACAAATGACATAAATGTCCGAGCATGCCAATCAACGGCGAAGACACCTGAGGAAGTCAACAAATGGCCAAAGCACTCGAGAACGCCAAGAAATGCCAGAAGCACCCAGGGAAGCCAATCAACGACGGAAATATCCAGAACTGCTCCGGAAAGGCCAAGTAATGGCCGAGATGTCCGAGAAAGCCAGGAAATGGCAAGGATGTCCGAGAAAGCCAAGAAATGGTAGGGTTGTTTGAGTTTGAGAAAGTCAAGAAATGGCAGGGATGTCCAAGAAAGCCAAAGAAATGGCAGGAACGTCCGAGAAGAGCCAGGAAATGACAGAAATGTTAGCAAACGCCAGGAAATGACAGAAGCATCCAGAGAAGTCAATCAATGACGGAAACATCCGGAACTTCTCGGGGGAGTCAAGAAATGACAGAAAGAACCCGAGGATGTCAGCTAATGGCAGAAGGTCAGAAAAGGCCAAGAAATGGCAGAAGCACCTGGAAATGTCTGTAAATTACAAGGAGCCCCTGGACAGTTATGGATATAATATTGTCCATGCCTTCTCCAAGTTTCTTCTTCAAAAGACAACATTGACCAAGTTTTCAATTCTCTGATCATGGCGGCCGATGCTTGCAGAAATACCCTGATAAGGAAAAATTGCAGAAGTCCCAGAAAGGGCAGGGAATTGCAATAAAATCCTTCAAAGGGTGGAGAATTGCGGAAAAGTCCTTGAAGGGCAAGAAAACTACTAAAAGCTCCTTAAAGGTAAGAAGTTGCAGAAAAGTCCCTTTAAAGGGAGGAAATTGCCCGGCTCATGTTGTTTGCATGGCTCGGTAGAGCGGTACACATGTCGCTTCTTTGAAGCAGCGTGCGCTCTCCTGGGCCCAACTTATGGCTGGCCATTCCAAGTCTTGGGATTGCCAAGAAATGATAGGAATCCACGGAAATGTCAAGAAATGGCTGAAAAGTCTTGGGAGGTCAAGAAATGACCTTAAAGCCCCAGGGAGCCAAGAAATGACAAGCGTACCCTGAGAAGTCACTTAATGATGAAAAGACCTCAGGATACCAAAAACAACAGAAGCACCAGAAAGGGTTCACTTAATGACTGAAAAGACCTCAGGATACCAAAAACAACAGAAGCACCCAGAAAGGGTACAAGCTGGCAGAAACCTGGCAAGACCGCTCAAAGGTCCCGTCACAATCAAATGGTGATGGTGACCATGAAGCAAATACAATGGACTGACAGTGATCATCTTGGCGATCCAACAGTCTCATTGTGATGAAATCCAAGTCAACGGTTTGATCGTGACTGAAGCAAATTCAGAAGAATCGAATTGTGACCAAATGAAGTGTTGAAGACCCGATTATATAATCTTGTACAGGTCTTGAAAGACCAGTTGTAATTTAAATTACATGTGTACAAATATTAAAGTTTCCAATTTTCTTTACAAGAGTGTGTACCCATAAAGGGCGACCATTAAGGTCAATGTACTCACAACAAACAGAGACAAAAAGGCTTTCTTTGACGGAGAATCAAAGGTGTTCGAGTTCAACTCGATGTAAATCAACACCGACTTCGGTCGGTGGGGAAAGGTCCAGTACACGAATCCTCATCGTCTGATAAAAATAAATGCGCGGAATAATATTGTCCAATAAATGGACGAGTAAAAACCCGCATTAAGCGAACCCTAAATGTCTGTTTGTACAGACTGGCACGCTCGCAAAACAAAACAGACAGAAAAGAAAGAAAGAGAAAAGAGAGGGTAAGTTTTTCCGTGTCCGATAGGCGCCTAGACGAAATGTTGCCCCCAGCCTGTCAAAAATTGAGGCTCGTGGTGCCTGAGCTTCATCATGACTTTTGTCTCCTCCTGGGATTGATTTCACTTGAGAGGAGGTGAAGTTGGGCTTGTGAGAACCCCCCTCCTCATTTGTTCGCGAGGACGTCGAGGCTCGGGGCTCTGAGCTTTAAGCATCTCAGATTGTTGCTAGGGGTGTTCATTAAATGGTTCAACCCGAAGAACCGAATCGAACCGACCAGTTTGGGTCGGTGGGGTTGAAAGACCCCGCGGTTCAGTTCGATTTTCTGTTGTGAAACTGAATAAATCGAATATATTAAATATATTAATAATAGATATATCACAAAAGGAACTGTGGCCCAGTGGGCACGTTCCTTGGCTCCCAACAGGAGGTCCTGAGTTCGAAACTACGACCGCCCTTTAAACACATTGTTTTTTTTTTTTGGTTCAAACGAACCGAACTGTTGTTCGGTTCGACCTCAGGGTCGGGTTCGGTTTCGGTTCACCCAAAAAAATAGGGTGAACCGGATCGAATCGACCTGTGTTCACCTCTAATTGTGCTCCTTCTGATTTTGTGCGGGTTTTGCCCGCCCTTTCTTCTTTTATCTTGTGGGCCTCTTCTTTAGTGACTCGGATGCGCATGTTTCCAACAAGGATAGTCTTGTCGGAGTTGGAAGTTGCCGCCTTGGGCTTTATGCCTTTGCGAACTTGGCGTTGCTCCTCTTTGTGGGGATGACGACGATGCATGAGATGGTGTTTATTGAGAAAGTTCAGCCTTGGATCTGGCAGGGCTTGATGCCCTCAACAGCAGCATACTTGATGTTGTTGTCGGCGCCTTTGCCAAGCTGGACATGAAGGTTGTCAATGATGATTGTCTTACCAGATCTTGAGGTGATCGCCATCAGCTTCTTGCTTTTGTGGCTTTTGAGTTTCCTTGTTGAGCAAGGGTGACACCAAAGGAAATTGTATTAATCGAGTAAACTCGGCCTTAAGAAGCATGGGGCTTGATGCCCCAACTAGTAGCGGCGATGATACATCTGCTACCCCCGACATTAGCAGCTCGTCGCCCCCGCGGGGGTGGGTTTGTGCCTCCCCTTTGGCAGTAGGTTTGACGTTTCCAATGTGGGTTTGTTGTCCTTTATAGCCGCGGGCTTGATACCCCCAACGATGCGCTTGTTGCCTTTTGAAGCAGCGAACTTGATGCCCCCCGACAACAATAGTATCGACTGGAGTGGGGGTGCCTCCTGTTAGCAGAAACAACTTTAGATGGACTTTGTGTGTGCCAACATTTAGGCTTCAGAGGAGATCCTTCCTTTTGATTCCCTAGCTGCAACCATGGTCGTGGTAGTGCCAACAACAAGGATTCTTCCATTTGAATTTCTTGCAAGAGTGTGAAAGAGTCACAACCTTTATAGAGACAAGGCTATTCTTTGACAGAGATATGAAAGGCAGGAAAGGTCCCACCAGCTGTGCCAAATTGTGGATGCGGAAATTTCTCCCTTCCCTCTCAGAAAGAGGGAAAAGATATTTGGGGGTGCAGGATGTTTCATTTTGTGCGGCATTATAGTCTATTTAATAGACAAATTTTGAAATTCGCTTAATGCGAGAATTTGCATGTCTGTTCATCAGATGATGATTCGCCTATATGTTGGTATTTTTGTTCCGCGCATTTATTTTATCCAGCAAATTGGGTTTCGTGTACTGGACCTTTCCCCACCGACCGAAGTTGATGTTAATTTACATCGAGATGACCTCGAACACCTTTAATTCTCTATCAAAGAACACCTTTTGTCTCTATTTGTTGAGACGATGATGACTTGATGGTCACCCTCTATGGGTGCACACACTTGCAAAGGAATTGAAGACTTTATTGCTTGTACATATGTAATTTGAATACAACTGGTTTTGCAAGACCTATACAAGTGGTCCTGATTATATAATCGGGTCTTCAGAATTACATTCGGTCACGATCGGATAGTTCTACTTGATCTTCATCACAATCAGACCGTTGGATTTGGGTTTCATCACAATCAAACCGTTGGATCTGAGCTCTGTCACAATCGGACCTTTGGATCTGGGCTTCATCACAATCGGGCTGTTGGATCGTCAAGATGATCACTGTTGACCGATTGTGTTTGTTTCGTTGTCACCATCATCCTTTTTATTGTGATGGGACTTTTAAGTGGTCTTGCTGGGCATGTTGGCAATTCTCCACCCTTCCTATGCATTTCTGCACTTTTCTATTCTTTCTGGGTGTTTTTGTAGTTTTCTACCCTTTCTGGATATTTTTGTAGTTTTTCACTCTTTTTAGGTGTTTCTGTAATTTTTTGCTATTTCTGGGTGTTTCTATAGTTTTCTACCCTTTCTGGGTATTTCTGTAGTTTTGCTACCTTTTCTAGGTGTTTCTATAGTTTTCTACCCTTTCTGGGTGTTTCTACAGTTTCCCAGTATTTTCGAGATTTTTCGAGTCATTTGTTGACTCCTCTAGGTACGTTAGTCATTTCTTGATTTTGTCAGGTATTTATGTCATTTCATGACGTCTTTGGGTTTCTGTCATTTCTCGGCCTTCTCAGAGTCCTTCGTCATTTGTTGGCATTCATTGACATTTGTTCTGCTTCTTGGCATCTTTGAGGATTCCTGATTCGCTCAACTTCAAGCCAAACCCAGGAGAGCGCAAGACATTTTAGAGAAGTGACATGGACCTCGTTCCACCGAGTTGGGCAAAAGGCATGAGCCTTGTGTGCTTTCTTCCCTTTGAAGGGACTTCTCTATAGTTTTCACCCTTTGGAGGGTGTTTTCCACAACTTCTGCATGTTCAGGGACTTTTCTATAATTTTCTATCCCTTCAGGAGATTTCTTGCAATTTCTATCCCTCGGAGGGTATTTCTGCAATTTCTATCCCTTCAAGGATATTTTTGTAATTTTCTGTCCTTCTAGGGGTTTCCCTACAATTTTGTGTCCCTTCAGGGGCGTACATGCAATTCCCACCTGAATAAAGATTGATTTGCAATTTTATTCTTGAATGAGGACATTCTTGTAATTTTCCCTAAAGTACGGACTTATCTGTAATTTTTCTTGAACAGGACGTATATAATTTACTATGCACATACACAAACTTTATGCCCTTAGATACTTCTGTGTAATTTTACTCACATACACAAACTCATGCTTCTTGTATTTATCTCTACAGGGATGTACATACAATTTACAAATAATTGTGGGAGGAGTCTTTAAACCTACTCATATTACAAACTTGCAACAAACACACATTTTCCCTCTCTCTTTTTGGAACATCACAAACACAAGGGATGGCCCCAAAGGGGACTAAGGTGAGTGCCTAGCTATGTTATCAAAAGCGACGGAGGCGATCGCCTCAGCGCAAGGTGCCGGTTCGGCGCCTCGGGTTTGCTAGGAGTGCCAAGGCGATCGCCTTCGTCTCTTTCGTGGCGCCTTGGGCGCTTCAAGCACTTGGCCCAACAAGACCAGATTGGATCTCATCCGGTTCGGTCCCACCCATAAAACCCCCTCAGAATCCTAAAAGTCCATAAACCATCATTACGATCGACTCCCCGAATCTGAGCTCTCCCCCTCCTCTCCTCGAAGCGCCATCGACTGACCCCCAGGGAGCGGAAGACGTGCTCCTGCGAGGGGGAGCGGCGCGGCGCGGCGAACTTCTCCGGCGAGGGCGAGCGGTGCAGCAGACATCTCTGGCGAGGGGAAGCATTGAAGTGCTCCGACGAGGTTTCTCCCCTCTTCGATTCGCTCTCTTCGGCGAGCCAAGGTGTAACGACTCGACCTCCAGGACCCCCGCCAGGGACCTTGAAGTTCGCATCGCCACCCACGGATCCGAAGATCCGGAAGGGTTAGAAGAAATAGTCTAGTGAGATATGTACTGAATTCGAATAACTATAACAATCTGTACAATATACAAAAGTCTGTACAACATATCCCAAGCAAAAACACAGGTACAAGAAGAAAGATGTAGTCCTTAAGGGCATACCCCGAGGACTTGCAAAGCATAACTCTCTACTCACTTAGGTACAAGAGCTCAAAACACTCGCTCTCATGCTGCTGATAACACACGGCGCCACAGCCGCCTCCGCAACCCGTCCGACACCGAGCTCCTGCGACGACGAGCCCCTAGCTGAAGGAAGTAGGGGGGTGAGCCTTGCGAACAAGGCCCAGTAGGGATTACCAGTCCCTCACGCCCAGAGCAACATGAACTCCGAAAACAGGAGGAAACTATCCTAGAAAGCTGTAAAGAGAGGAACACCTACAGCAGGGTACTACAAGCAACGGAATAGATAGTGTAACGCCACAACCACCAACCAAGGTCGTTGACACACACACGACTCTCGCAGGAAACCAACGAAGTCGGGCACAAAGCGGAAGCAACCCTCGGCACACCCGCCGAGACCACGCAACAACCAGGTGAGAACGACGTCTCACCATAAGCACGGCCACCTCAGACCTCCACAAGGTCGAGGGCTGTTGAATGGCAAAAGTGTGACACGTTTACTTCAGCGGAAAATTATAGAATCCATCAAATGATGGTCCGGCGACTTGGCTAGTTGAAGCCTATTTTTGGCGGACGATGGTTCGAGTCATGGACATGATGAAAGGGGTCGTTGAGCCACGAAGATTAAATGTTGGTTATCAACAGGCCTGGTTACAATATATTATCAACAGCCTGCTCAGAGGCCAAAAAGTTGTGATTTAAAATGACCCCAAGGTTATTTAAGTTACAAACTTATCAGTGGGATCCTTCCCCAAAGTTCGGTAGGCGAGTTCCGGCTCTTAAAATGGCGCCCGGATTCCCGGTTAAAGTGAAAGTACAAGGAGAACATGTCTCCGTCTAAAGTACAAAGCACGGAAAAATCCGGCAGCACAAGGTCTTAGGACCAAGTATAAAGCACAAGTACAAAGAACAAGCTCGAGGAAGGACTCCAAAGCTTTGCGCGCAGCAGTCTTCTATTGGGCGAAACTCCAAGGAAACGGAGCAGGATTCCAGCAGCACCTCCGACATCGACACTTCACAAATGAGGGTGTGGGGGGATTTATAGAAAATTTCTCCCCCCCCCCTCCATGGTTAGGCAGCCCCTAACCGATGGTGACCTCAACATGAGGTCACCATCGGTTAAGGGCTAACCGATGGTGACCTAAGCATGAGGTCACCATCGTTACCCCCTTAACCGATGTGACCAACCGATGGGGACCTCATCATGAGGTCACCATCGGTGGGGCTCTCCCTCTCCCGCATGTAAGGGTCATCCTCTATAAATACCCCCCTATTCCACAAGGAAAGGGGGTCTTCCACTGCTCCGGCGAAGCCCTGTTGGAAAAATTCCAGAAAAATAGAAAAAGAGCATTTGCTCATTCCCTCTTCATTCTCGAATCCTCTTTGCTTGGTGTGCGAAGGTACAAATCCCCTTCTTTAGCCCGATAGGCCAGGCACGGAGAGGAGAACGGTCGGCGCAATCGTCATCGACATTCCTTCTTAATCCCCATCCCCCACATCGAGCAAGTCTCTGTGGGGTGATATTCCCGGGGTTAAATGCCGTCCATATCGAGCAAGTCTCTATGGACACATGGTATTTAAATACCCATGTTCTCCCCGCCCATCGAGCAAGTCTCTGGGATGGTGGATTTTGTGCTTGTATGTATATGTTTTCTTGAGGAGACTCTGCCCAAGCGGAGGTTCTGCCCAAGACATATTCGTATATTCACAAATTTGTGTTCTTATATATATATGTTTCTTAAGACGAAACTATGCCCAAGTGGAGATTCCGTCCAGGAACACATATATAAAGATTACAATTTGTAATTATACAAATATGTTCCTTAGGAGAATCTCGCCCAGGCAAAAAATCTTTCTCGGGGGACATATCCATATAAATACAAACTCGTGTTATATGTATATGTTTCTTAGAGGAAACTCTACCCAAGCAGAGGTTCTGCCCAAGAAACATATTCGTATATTCACAAATTGATGTTCTTATGTATGTTTCTTAAGGGGAAACTCTGCCTAAATGGAGACTCCCCTAAGAAATATCCATAAAATCACAAATTTGTGCCTATACACATATGTCTTGGAGGAATCCTGCCCGGACAAAGTTCCCTCTAAATTCATATCCGTATAATCACAAACTTCATGTTTATATAAATGTATTTTTAGTGGAATCTCTACCCAAATAGAGACTCTGCCCGAGAACATATCTATTATCACAATATGCCCCATTGTGTATATGTTTCTCAAAAGGGAATCCGTTCATACGGGGGCACCTTCCCATCGGATACTCTGCTCAAATAGAGATACCGTTTGAGATATATTCACAAAGTGCAAATTTGTGTTTATACACATCTCTTTAAGCAAAATCCCTCTGGGCAAAGCTTCTCCCGAGAACATATGGACATAAGCATACACCATATAAATACAACTACAAGGACACCCTGCCTAAGCGGGGACTCGCCAAGACATACTCACATATTCAAAAAAAAAAAAAAGGGATTGTGATAAATACACACATTCAAAGAAAAAGGAGGATAAGACAAGAACTGCGCTCAGATACTCCAAACGGGAGCACATATGCACCTTCACGAGAACCATACCGTGGGGAATGGACTTTGGGTAGTAATCACAAATAGGACAAGGACTTCCATGGAGATACATCCATATGCTCTCCGGAAATTGTACCCGCACAAGTGCGAAATGAGGAGAAAAGAAACTCTATCTCAAATTCGGACTTTGCTCAGAAATGGCATTGTGAAAGAACCTCATATAAAAATTTGCACGGTCATCCTTCTAATACAGAAGTGTTGCTCTGGGTTACAATACCCCCAAGTTCAAAATCAATATCCACGGGTATATACCCGTTCATAATAATAATCCTCATGTTTTCCCAAATAAAAATGCCACCACCCTTTTGCAAAAAAAAAGGAAAAGACCTCAAATAGGTCCACGGGTATATACCCGCTCCCCTTTTTTTAAAAAAAAATCAAACTTTGGACTCCAAAAAAGGCAGTCATTTCAACAAATGAAATATCCAAAGCAAAAGCATTTCAAAAACAATCAAAAGAATGAAAAAAACACGTCAAGATCAGGATTTTCTAAAGCATGTATATTTTTCTCATCCTTTACTATGAATGGTATTCGGGTTAAGACCGGTATTAATAATACTAAGTGTTTTAACTCGATGTAAAGTAACATCGACTCCGGTCGATGGAGAACGAGGTCCAGCACATGCTACCCCAATTGCCTGATGAGAATAGACATGGGACTCAAGGAGTTCAGATTAAAAAACGGCGCACCAGTCGTCGTTTCACGGACACACCCGTCCGTTTCACGGACACAGTCGTCCGTTCGCGGACACCATCCGTCCGTTTCACGGATACCAAAATTCCTCTTCCGCATTGCGCGGACTTTTCTTCTGTCTGCTAGACAGGCTGGCACGCCCCGCAACATAAAAATCAAAGCATGTGAAATAAATGAATGAATACAAAAGCCCACAAATAAGAACCGAAACGAATGAACGCAATCACACCGACGACGTTTTTTCCATCGGAAATCTCCCCCGTGTCAACAGCTGGCACGCCCGGTGGGACCTCTTCTCACCATTCATAGTAACAAGGATGAGACTTACATACTCTTTATGAAAATTCTGATACTGATATTTCCTTCTTGAAGGTACTAAAAAAAAAAAGACAAATCACAAACTGTGAAGATGGCCGTCACTTATGGACCGCTAGTCGTCAACAACCATGCCAGGTTCGGTTACCTGGCGACTCCGATCATATTCGGAGATTTCCCTGCAGTCGTCGGATCCCCTTTCTTTCTGGGAGTGGTTCCGGCCCATCAGGAGGAGGATGCTGCTCAAATATCTTCCTCCCACAAATCAACGAAGAAGAATTCCAACAACAGCGGACGTGTCAAGCTCGTTCTGCTGCTGTCAATAAGGGCACCCAGACGCCCATGAAAGATGATGCTGTTAAAGGGGGCAAACCCCATTCAACTCAAGTTCGGACCTATTCGGTCCATATGATCTCTTCAGCATTATGGCTCCCGTCTCCTCACAGCGGGGGCAATATAAACCCCACAAGAGCAGAAGGCCGCCCGCTGCCATCTCCAGATCTGGCAAGTCCGTTATGGTCGGAAATGTGCGAGTGTGCCTTGATGGTACTCCACCTACCACTCCTCGTGATAGGTATGTTCCAAATATTCCAACCTCGAACCGCTTCTCAGCTCTACGGTGGTTCGGGGGAAGCATGAAGATTCCATGGTGAAAGCCGATGTCAAGCAAAAGACGCGGCGTTTTACCAAGTTGAAACAAATCTGGGTTCCCAAGAAGAGAGTCCAGAAGTTCAAGAAGATCAAGCAGATGCGTCAAAGGTGATTCAAAGAAAAAGCAATACCGAAGATGCCTCTCTTCAATATGCTAGATCTGAACATCCCAGAGGATGGAAAAGAAAAGGGATATATAGAAAATCAAACTACAGTCCTCAAGACCGGAGAATATCCGGTGGGTAGTCAAAGAAATTCCAACTCACAATCCAGGGCCGCGTATCGGTCTTCGACCGTATATCGTGGATCCCAGAATTTTGTAAGCCAAGGGCAATTCCTAGCACCAGTGCTCGTCCGTCAAAAAGACGACGTGTTACTTGGGCAGCTCGGGAAACACCCAAGCTTATAATCTTCTCATGTTATACTACTGGAAGGGAAGTTGGCGAACTCGCGGAGCAAATCGCGGAAGCCACCCCCAATATCCCCACAGAAGATGTCCATACTAATATCAGACAGTTCGTCAGAAGAACTCACCCAACCTGGCGGGCAAGTTGGCTCTCTAATCAAGCTTCTCTTCCAACTGATATCCAACATGAGGGTACTCAAATTCCCTCCCTGAAGAAACAAATATTCGACTTGAAGAAGGTGGACCTCTACCTCTGGCAGTCATCCCGTCATCAACTTACCAACAAAAGAAAATTTCCATGCAATGGCGGACGATGACAAATATGAAGTCATGCAACAATGGCGGTCTGAAATGACCTCACTTGTCAATGAGATGAGACGATTGGCAACTTCAAGCCATCGGCAATCCATAGAACCGGTTGCTGTTCAACATTAACAACAAAACCAGCATCCGGATGGATTTATCTCATTGAACAATCCAACAATTTCTTCAACTGGTCTTCTTCCTCAAGCTACGTGTCCGGATATCAATGACCCATCTAATATCATGCCTCCTCAAACAGAAGCATTGCAAAAATTGTTATTCAAAGGCATGAAATAAAGAAGATGGTTGAAGATATGTTCGCCCAGCAGGGCGAGGGTATTCAGGCTACGGCTTATATTCTGTCCCGTTCCTATACATCATCAACTCAAGAAGCTGCCAGAATCATGTCCCAAAGTCCCAAAGTTGCCTAAATATGATGGGCACGGGACACCTCGGGAGCATGTGGCACATTACATAATTGCCATGGGCGATCTTGCATCTGAGGAATCCTATCTCCTCAGATATTTTGCTACATCTTTAACAGGGGTCGCATTCCAATGGTATGCAAAGCTCAAGGTTGGCTCAGTTCTCGACTGGGCTGATATGCAATCAAAATTCTATGATCGCTTTCAAACAGCAGAAAGGAAGGTCTCTCTTGCTGAGTTATGCTCCCTCAAATAAAAGAAAGGGGAGTCGGCAATAGACTTCATCCAAAGGTGGAGGAATTTAGCATGCAATGCGACAATCCTCCCATCCAGCAAGATGCAGTAATATCTGCCGCAGAGGCTTCATCATAACAGTAAAGAGAGACTCTTGGCTGCAAATATCAGAAGCTTTGACCAGTTGAATATTGCTGTGGCAGAAATTGAAGGGTTCTTAGCGAGCAATCAACTCATGCAGCTCAAAAGGGTAAACTCCCTAAAGAGCGCAATTTGCCTGCAAAAGAAGTCAATACTATCGACTTCTTGCCCAGTGATGAAATAAAGGGGGCAGTAATCCTCACTACCTCAAGAAAGAAACCAGAACCAAAGATACCTCCGCCTACATTGGCCGAGCGTATGAAGGCTCCTTATTTTTTCAGAAAAAGCATACCAGAAACTCTTCGATCTCTGCCTTGATAATCAATTAATATCACTGCCGACACCAAAGAAGCCGGCAGATATCGGCAAGATCAATCAACCCAATTATTGCCTGTATCACCGTATGGTGGGGCATCAATTGAAGATTTTTGTCTTCAAGAATGAGGGTCAAAAGGTAATCCAAGAAGGCCGTATATCTATGCAAAATGGTCTGGTTGATCCTCCACAGCCTCATACTTCGGATGGCCAGAACAATCTGTCAATGTCATACATGCGGCGGAACCCGCCACAAGTTCGAGGAATCCTGAGGTTGGGTCCTCATGTAACCCACCTCAAGATACTTCCGGAGCTCACTCTCACCGAGATCTAGGCATCGGGGTACAAGAAAAATAATACAAAGGTACAAAGGCAACTCGAGCAATTACAACAAAGCAAACAGGAGCTGCGCCAAATCATGCAAAGCATGGAGAGGCGTCAGGATGTGCCTATTCAGGAATCCCACGCCTTCCAACCTGCTTATGTTTATCACCTGCATATCCGGAGCTGCCCCCTATGCCGCCATTTCAAGACCAATCGGGTGGTTCCTTGAAAATTCTCCAAATCCTGTCGAGCCGGCAAGGTCATATTCCTTCCGTCGCCAGCATACATTGTCTCTCTTCCGGCTATGTCTGCGATCAGGATATATGGATTATTAGTCCCCGAAGAATTGAGACCCAACTATTGCCATATCATCAACTGCTGGGACACGTCATTGAAGACAGTCCAATTTCAAACAGGAAGTGGAAGAAATGATCAGCAAGGACTCATCAATATGGGTAATTTTTGGTCAATCCCCCACAACCTCATGTTCAGCCACCATCAAGTGAGCCATACAATCCTGGATTTATTCGGTCAATGTCATTAATGCATCATTCTCTGGGGCCCTTGAACCGGAGGACAACCGCCTATGCCGCATCCATATCTATCCAGCCAATGGTATGATGATTGACATCTCTACATCAACGCTCATTTGATCTCAAGGATACTCAATCCATATTCAATCAGCTTAAGATCAGAGGGTTGATAAAAGCATTTGATCCCGAGCCTTGTATCTCCGAAAGAGAGAGGCAATCACATCTCTACTGTGAATACCATGCCAGAGTCATGCACTCTACCAAAGATTGCCCAGATCTCCATGATTGGATCGAAACAAAGATCCGGGAGGGAGTAATTGATCAGGAGGGAATCTCCTGACCCCCTCATCACAAATATATGATCCAAGTCCACAGTTCCAAGCACAGTATCAAGATCTATGCGAATAATACATCGTCAATTGGGCTATGGGCGCATAGAAGCAAGGCTGATGTTGAGCATTCAGAGTTGGCCTGTTTCAATATAGAAATGGAATATCAGAAGAAGCTGCCGCGAAACCAATCTCGCAACAGGTTGAGGAGTTTGTAGATGATCACTACCAACTCCCTCCTGAAATTGTTAAAGAAGCAATCAACTCAACCTTTCAGGCACAACCCTCGGAGGCTGAGTGGGTCACTGTTGGCCCTCGAAAGTCAAGAAATTCTAGAAGGCTCGACAATCTACAGCCAAAGGCCATTCTAGCAGAAAAAATATTCCTGAGCCATCCTCAGAGCAAGAAGTGATGAATTCACTAGAGGCTCTGCAAATGAAGAATAGAGAGAAAAACAGAAAAGAAATGAAAAAGAAAGATGAAAAAACAAATGGAGGATGCTATGGCAGCAGAGCTCCTCAGCAGCTGACGGCTGTTCAAGACTCCAGCTGTTGATTAATGAGCTGGAAGAATATGAAGTCTCCGAGCCCTCTGATAAACAACGCTCGACCAATATATCCCTTGGGAGAAATCGAGCGAAAAAGGCGGCTCCGGAACTGGTTATTGCAAGTTCAACATGAAGCACTCCAAGAGGGTGACCTCCCTCCTTCGCCGAATCTGAGTCTCTTCAATGGAGATGAAGAAATCACCATGGAACAGTTGGACTCTATGTTCAGCTTTCCATTGCTATATGGTGTTCATTCCTCCTCCAAAGGAATTACAAACTCCACAAGCAATACTACTGCGCAAGCGGGAGATAAACCAACGACGCTTGTATATCAGCGTCGACCTCTAGGTAATTCAAATCGGCGTCTAAGAAGGGTCGTGGCAGGCATCAAAGGCGGCATCTTCCACTACCAAGCATCTAGATAAGATCATACTCTTTCATGGCGAAGAAGCAAAGCCCCTGCCCGAACCTCAAATCCGGGCGGTCTTATATATTTGATCCTTCAGATGAAGAAGGAGGACTGTCTGACAAGGTCCCTCAATCTGGAGATAAAAACTCAAGTCCATATGCTTCATCAAATGAGCCAGACAATGTTCCTCCTCTTCCCAATGAGAAGCTATTGGCTCCTATCTCTCAAAAGAAGCCGTCAAGTCAGAAGAGCTTTTGGGTCCTCATTAAGGGAATCCTCCCACTTAGACCAGATACGCTCCGAAGCTGACGACAAAATTCTTCAGCAATTACAGTCACTTCCCGTCAACATCACTGTCTGGGAAGCGATTGCCTGGAGCAAAGACTTGAGAGAAACTCTAGTCAAGATACTCCAAGAACCAAAAATTTATGAAGCTCATATGGCAAATTTTCAATCGCAAGCATGTGAAGCACTGGCGGCAAATGTCACCTTCACTGATGAAGATTTGCTATTATCTTCCCCATATCATAATCGTCCTTATATATGAAGGGAAAGATCAACAACATGCAGTTGAATCGGATCCTGGTTGATCCAGGGGCATCCATCAATCTAATGCCCTTCAAGACCTTTCAATCTCTATATCTTATGCCCTATATGCAAAGGGTCAAGGATGTGAAGATCACAGGATTCAATCAGAATTCGGAAAAAAGCCATCGGAAAGGTCATCGTCAACTTGACCCTGGGGGATTTTGTCACCAGGGTGACCTTCTTCATTATTGATGCCAATACATCATATAGAGTCTTGCTTGGGAGACCCTGGCTGCATGAAAACTGGGTCATTCCATCAACTCTCCATCAATGCATTAAATATGCAAAAGAAGGGAAGCAGCATACAGTCTTTGCTGATCAAGCTCCATTTCGGGAAGACGAATGCAACCTGACTGATGCCCCTTTATATCTGGAGGACCAAATCTTCAACCCTCCTCCCTCTCTAAGGGAAGGAAAAGTAAGCAAATTGAGCAAATGAAGACAATGAAACTGGCGAGCTTTTTGTGGTAAAAAAAAGCCTTGCCAAGTTACCTACAAATACTTCTCAAAGTAAAGCAACTCGCCCGGAGCGGCGGAGCATCAGTTATGAAGCTGATCACATAAGTCAAGTCATCAATGGGAGCATTCCTCTGCCATCCAACTGCATGCAAATCTGTTCTCCAAAGCAAGAACAAAATGTTCGGCGATTAAAAACTTTCGTCGTCACTTATCAAAGAAAAGAAAGAAGAAGAATGCAAGAAAGGCAGCAAAGCCAATCCTCTTCTACAAAGGGGAATTGATCCTTCAAACTTATACATGGGATGATTTTGGTTGGGAAGATAGGTCCAATAACCAACTAGAGTGATGCGGGACAAGCCCGCGGGAGGGGGGAATGCGCAGAGGGGTTCCGGGGGAGAGAAGGGATCGCACAGGGAGGGGGAAGCCAGATGAAGGGGGGAGGGGAGAGGACAGCAGGTAGACGAAGGAGGGGAGGAGAAGGGGACGACAGGGGGAAGGGTAGGGGGGGGTTCAGAGAGGGAGACCCACACAGGGTTTGAGGCAGCGCCTCTGCCAAGCTTTGCGTTTCTTCTTCTATTCTTCCATTCTCCCCTCAAAAGACTTCATACAAAAGCATATATAGGACAAGCCCATAAAACCCTACTGTTCATCTACCCACTGGACCAAAATATCCCCAGTACAAATGACAAAATACCAACTTTATCCCACATCTGCAAATAAGCTTTACTTACCCGAAATTAGACATTTAAATCTACCTAACTAAATCAAACTCCACTAAAATAAAAAAATACATAATAAAATAAAATATTTCATTGACGTCTGCAGTCTCGAGTCTCGTTCCGCGTCCGTCACGAGTCACGGTCCCCGTCAATCTCCCCCACTTCGAAAAAATTCGGCCTCGAATTTTAAAGTGTCGAAGTAGGAGGAAAACGAACACCAGAATGCACATATAGAACTCCACGCAAACACTCATATCAAGGATCACGAACTGGTGTACTACAGACGAATCACAGAATGTCAGCCACATCAGATCAACTAAGGGTTGCTTCCACTCGATCACATCAATAGTCTGATAAATTGGTAGCACATCAGCTAGAGTAGGCCCATCAACTAGCATGTACAGATAGAGGAGCTGCAAATATATCAGAAGATATACGACCCAACCGGATCGCACAAACAATGCCTGATCCCACACATCAACTGCGAGTAGTGGATCCTCCTCGAACAATGTATCCTCAAACAAATCAAATCAGCCTCTGCAATCAATCTCTGATCCCATCTAAGAGCTAATGATGCTTCTGTCATAACTGAAGATACTGGGCATGCCTTTATAAGCTTTTGCAGTGCAGTATAATATGTATCGTACACTCGAAAAGGCTTGTTGTAACCCTCTGGATGTATAAGACAAAATTTGCTTGGTGATCAATCACAACTCGGCGCTCATCCATCCAGACTCGACCCAAAGATATTCTTGATCCATTGGGTATAATTGTACACCAAGCATCATCATAATATCGGTACGATTCCGACGTCTTGGTGTATTTGAAGCGATGAAAGAATGGTATGCATACTTGATCTCCAGAGAATTGAATGTATTCTGAATTAGCTAGGGAATCAACAATAGATTGAGAAATAAAATTACCCCGAGAGCTTCTCGTAAATGTCACCGTGGTCTGTAAATTTTCTGGCAACTCGACCTCAAATTTAACACTCATGATGAAGATGGCGGTGCGTAACCAGCGAGACGTCTGGGCGACGTGGACACTAGCGTGGAGGAGTTGGAGAGCGCCAAGACAGATTCATCAGCACTGTAGCACAGGACTGTAGCACCGGGGCCTGTAGCGCAGGAGCAGATGTAGCACAGGTCTGGGCGGTCCAATTAGGACCGGTCACTGACTTGACCGGCTAAGAAGGGGTACTGGGAGAAACGACCACTGGCTTGACCGGCTCCAAGAACAAGGCGACCCACCCTTCCCTTCTTAATGTCTCCTCGGTCGCCCCCTCTCCCAGTACGAGGACAGAGCGGGGAAGAGGGCGAAGGCGCGACGACGCTGGGGGGAAGAGCTCGCGGAGGTGCTGGGCGGGCACAGCGGCGCGATGCGGGAGCTCGGGCAGGAACCCGTGCGGAGGCTTCGGCGCGATGGAGGGGGGCGCTGCCAGCGGGGATGCTGGCCCGGGGCGGCGACGGGGCGAGGTGGAGCCCGGGCGTGCACGGACAGGGGCTCCGCGAGAACTAAAGGGGAGGTGAGCGCGGGGAGGGCGCGCGCGCCGGCGCTGGGGCTTCGCGAAGGGGGGGGGGGGCTCTTCCGGGAGGAGGAGAGTGAGAGAACTGGGGGGAGAGAGAGAAAGCCACAGAGGGAGAGAGGGAAAGGACAGGCGGGGTGTGCGAGCGCACAGGGGAGGAAGGGGGGTGGCGAGGTGGGAAGGGCTGGCCGGGTGCTACTGGAGTTGCGGGGGGGGGGGTCGCAAGGGGGGGCTGGCGAAGGCGGACGGTGACGGGGGTTCCTGGGTCGGGCGAGGAGGGCGCACGGGATGGGGGGGGGGTTGTGCAGGGTGGTAGCGGGGCGTGGGGAGAGGAAGAACTGGGGGGGGGGGGGGGCAGCCGGGGATGGGGAACTGGCGCCGGACGGGGGGTTACGGGAAGGGGGAAACAGAGTACCGGAAGAAGGGGGATCCGGGAGAGAGAGAGCACAGGGGGGGGGGGTGGTTCGCGGAGGGAGCCCTGGGCGGGGCTCCGGAAACGGGGGGGGGGGGGGGGGGGCTGGCGCGGCAGTGGGGCCGACGCCGGGGTCCGGTCGCGGAGGCGGGGCTTGCAGAGGGTGCGGCGCAGCAGCTGGTTGCCGGGAGGGCCTGGTCCGCCGCAGGGGGGGGGTGGCGAACGGCGAACGGGGGAACTGGGGAGAGAGAGAGGGCAGGGAAGGGGAGGAAGGATCAACGGCTCTGATACCAAGTTGATGCGGGACAAGCCCGCGGGAGGGGGGAATGCGCAGAGGGGTTCCGGGGGAGAGAAGGGATCGCACAGGGAGGGGGAAGCCAGATGAAGGGGGGAGGGGAGAGGACAGCAGGTAGACGAAGGAGGGGAGGAGAAGGGGACGACAGGGGGAAGGGTAGGGGGGGGTTCAGAGAGGGAGACCCACACAGGGTTTGAGGCAGCGCCTCTGCCAAGCTTTGCGTTCTTTCTATTCTTCCATTCTCCCCTCAAAAGACTTCATACAAAAGCATATATAGGACAAGCCCATAAAACCCTACTGTTCATCTACCCACTGGACCAAAATATCCCCAGTACAAATGACAAAATACCAACTTTATCCCACATCTGCAAAAAGCTTTACTTACCCGAAATTAGACATTTAAATCTACCTAACTAAATCAAACTCCACTAAAATAAAAAAATACATAATAAAATAAAATATTTCATTGACGTCTGCAGTCTCGAGTCTCGTTCCGCGTCCGTCACGAGTCACGGTCCCGTCATAGAGTCAATACAAGAAATGGCTGATATGCCAGAAAAAAATTAAGGAGATGTGCAAGAAGCAGAAAATCCTTCGGGTACAAGATGTTTTCCGAAGAAATTTCTTCAAGCAACTATGGGAACCCTCTCAAGTCCGGGGACAACCTCCATTCTCTAGAAGAGATACCAGAGGATTAGGTTATGATACCAAATCCTCCTATACAGTCAATGTTGTCGGATCATTATCAGAGGTCTGCAGCACACAGAATAATCAGGAGTTTTCCAACTCCAACTCTCAAGCTATTATTTCAGCTCCATCAAATGAATTATCAAATGAAGAGCTACCAGAAGAATTCTGCAAGCAATCTTCATCCACAAACTCTGAAGATAGGAATCTCTATGAAGTCTACGTCACCAACTCCGATGACGAAGAAGATTTCATAGATCTGCAACCAGCACCCTAAGAAATTGAAGATGGTGGACATGCCACTATTGATGAATGATTGAACTCAACCTCGGGAGTCAACAAGATCCCCGGCCAATCTTTATCAGTGCCCTTCTTGATGAACAAGAGAGGCAATCTTATCAAATTCTTATGCTGAATTCCAAGACTGTTTTGCTTGGAATTATAAAGAAATGCCGGGACTGGAGCCATCAGTTGCTGAGCATGCATTATCCATACTGCACACGGCCAAGCCTGTCAAACAAGCTCAAAGGCGTATGAGGCATGAGCTAGAATTGAAAGTAAATATTGAAGTCGGCAAGCTTTCTGAAGTGGACTTCATCGAGCCATGCATATATCCAATATGGCTCGCCAAGATTGTTCCAGTGAAGAAAAAGAATGGTCAAATCCGGATATGTATCGACTACAGGGACTTGAATAAAGCATGTCCCAAGGATGATTTCCCAGTTCCAATCACTGAAACAATGGTGGACATGACCACCGGCTATGAAGCCTTGTCATTTATGGATGGGTCTTCCGGCTACAATCAAGTCCGGATGGCAATCAAAGATAAAGATCATACTGCATTCAGATCACCCAAAGGTATCTTCAACTACAAGCGGATTCCCTTGGTTTGAAAAATGCAGGGGCTACATATCAAAGAGCCATGACCAAGATATTCAATGAAATGATCCATGATGTGGTTGAATGCTATGTGGATGACTTAGTCGTCAAAACCAAAAACGGGAGGATCATCTATATGATCTTCGCCGTGTTTTTGAAAGGCTTCGTCAATTCAAATTGAAGATGGATCCTATGAAATGTGCATTTGGGGTTTCAAGTGGCAAGTTCCTGGGTTTCATCGTCAAATATCGGGGAATAGAAATAGACCCTGACAAAATCAAGGCAATCCAGCAACTGCCTTCTCCTTAAAATTTGACAAAGCTAAGGTCACTCAAGGGAGATTAGCCTATATCAGGCGATTCATATCCAATCTCTCAGGAAGACGCATGCCGTTCGGCAAACTAATGAAGAAGAATGCTCCCTTCATCTGGGACCAAGAATGTCAGGATGCTCTTCAACAAATCAAAGAGTATCTTCTCACTCCTCCAGTCCTAGGGGCGCCAGTTATTGGAAAGCCTCTTACACTTTTATTGCAGCTATGGATGCTTCTCTGGGAGCTCTATTGGCACAAACAAATGAAGAAGATAAAGAGCAAGCTCTATATTATCTTAGCAGAAAGCTAATCGGTCCGGAACTCCGATATGCTCCAATGGAAAAAGTATGCCTAGCACTGGTATTTGCTGCAAGGAAATTGAGGCATTATCTGTGTCTCATGAAATTAAACTCATCTCCAAGTATGATCCAATCAAATATCTGCTAAGGCAACCCATATTGTCAGGAAGATTCGCGAAATGGGCTCTGCTCCTTATGGAATTTGATATCACATACATCCCACAAAGGGCAATCAAAGGGCAAGGCTTGACCGAATTTTTAGCCGCACATCCAGTGCTAGAAGATTCCCCTTTATCTATAAACCTCTCAGAAGAAGAAACTCTTTCTCCTGCAAGTGAAAATTCAATTCTCGAAGAGGTTGCCACAATTGAGCTGCCCTCTTGGGAATTATATTTCGATGGAGCTTCCCGAACTCTTCATTATACTGATGGTTCTGCCACCGTCTCTACTGGAGCAGGGATCGTCCTAGTCACTCCATATGAAGGGATCTTATATAACTCTGTGCTCTTATGAAGCCGCTCACAAATAATGAGGCCGAATATGAAGCTCTAATCATTGGGCTCCGGTTGGCTCTCGAAATGGGAATTAAAGACATACAAGTTTATGGTGACTCACAGCTGGTCATCCGACAAATATTGGGCCAGTATGAAGTCCGTAAACCACAATTGCTTCCTACTATACCACAGTCATGAAGCTCAAAGAAAAATTCAACTTCTTCGACATATCCCATGTGCCGAGAAGTGAAAATTCTCAGGCTGATGCTTTGGCCAAATTGGCCTCTGCTATAAAATTGCCTCCTGAAGGGGAATTGGACATAAGTGTCCGTCACAGAAGGCTCATGCCGAGTATTCTCGACGCTGAGTCTAGTGTTACGATGAAGAAGCACATACTATAGAGCAAGATACAACAAATGAATCTGAGGATTGGCGCGAGCCGCTCATCAATATCAAGAAAGGTTGGCTACCTCCTGATCGAGCACAAAGAATTCAGCTCTTACGCAGGGTTATATCGTATCAAATAATAGCAGATCAACTATATAGGCTGGTCCATGAAAAGAAAGGAC
Organism: Colocasia esculenta; assembly: GCA_014218235.1. Taxonomy (NCBI): domain Eukaryota; kingdom Viridiplantae; phylum Streptophyta; class Magnoliopsida; order Alismatales; family Araceae; genus Colocasia; species Colocasia esculenta. The sequence goes on along the minus strand of CM024765.1, from coordinate 39,411,848 downwards.
CAGTCCTCCTCAGATGCTTATCCCTTAAAGAAGCCAAAATCATCGTGAAAGAAGTTCACTCCGGGCTGTGTGGTGCACATCAGACAGGAGAAAAGATGAAAATCAATATTAAGTTAAAGGGCTTCTACTGGCCTACCATGAACGCAGATTGCATCCAATATGCCCGTACATGTCATCAGTGTCAAGCATTTGCCCCTATACCGAGGAAATCACCAAATGTATTACATCCCACTGCGCCAACCTGGCCGTTTACCGAATGGGGTATGGATATTGTGGGACCATTCCCACCCTCATCTCAAGGCCACAAGTTCATACTGGCTGCCACAGATTATTTCTCTCGGTGGGCTGAAGCTATCCCATTGAGGGAGGTAACCGGAGAATCAGTCGCCAAATTTGTCAAGCAAAACATAATATACAGATTTGGGACTCCTCACAGGATCATATCTGACAATGGGTCACAATTCAGAAACAAAACAATATATGCCTTGGCGGCGAAATTTCATATTGATTGGAGAACATCTTCAGTATATAATCCACAGGCAAATGGGTTGGCAGAAGCTTTCAACAAAACCCTCTACAAGCTGCTCGCCAAGATAATCGGCAACAGAAAGCGGGAATAGGGAGAAAAGGTTCATGAAGCCTTGTGGGCTTATCGAACTGTGTATAAAACCCCTACCGATGTTCACCCTTCTCCTTGGTATATGGAGCTGAGGCTATGATCCCTATAGAAATTGAAATGGCATCCTATCGGGTGGCAATCCAAGCTGAATTACAAAATCAAGATCAAGATCAAATCGAAAGGAGGCTTGAGGAGCTCTCCAATCTAGAAGGAAGGCGCCTTGAAGCATACAAGTCTCTCCAAGTATATCAGGCTAGAATGGTTCGAGCATTCGACAAATTAGCAAGGCCCAGAGCTTTTAAGCAAGGGGATCTTGTCATGGTCAAATGCAGAGAAGCAATGGCTGGAAAGTCTGTGGCAAACTTCAACCCACCTGGCTCGGTCTATATATCGTCACTCTGGCATATGAAGGAGGCGCATATCGGCTAGTTGACCATAAAGGTAATGTGCCCTTTCCCCCGCTTAACGGGAAACACCTGAAATTGTATCGCGCGCCAGAACATGAACTCCTTGGCCAGCCACCAAAACAAAAAACCGATCACCCAAAAAGGGCATGAAGCCCAAAGAAATAAAAAAAAATGATGAAATGAAGTTTGCCATAGATGGGGGCAAAGGAATCAAATTTCCACCTGCCCGTCATATACCCCGAATTGTCAGTCCTACGAGCATAAAGCCAAGGGCATTCCATGTATAAACCAAAAGAAAAGAAAATTCAATGAAAGATGGAGGCTTATTTTGCATATCCCGCCAAATGAGGTTCCAAGCTACAATGCTGAACAATGTCAAATCCAAATCCCAAAACCATAGCCAGCAAACCACAAAGGTAGGCTATGTCAAACCCAAACCAAATCAAAACCATAGCCAACAAACCACAAAGGTAGGCTATGTCAGATCCAAATACCAAAAATCATAGCCAACAAACCAAAAAGGTAGGCTATATCAAAACCATACCAAAACCATAGTCAACAAACCACAAAGGTAGGCTATGTCAAACCCAAATCATACCAAAACCATAGCCAACAAACAACAAAGGTAGGCTATCTCAAAATAAATCATACCCAAACCATAGCCAACAAACCACAAAGGTAGGCTATGTCAAATCCAAATACTCAAAGCCATAGCCAACAAACCACAAAGGTAGGCTATGCCCGATCCAAATACCAAAACCATAGCCAGCAAACCAAAAAGGTAGGCTATGCCAAATCCAAAATACCCAAACCATAGCCAGCAAACCAAAAAGGTAGGCTATGCCAATCCAAAATACCCAAACATAGCCAGCAAACCAAAAAGGTAGGCTATGCCAAATCCAAAATACCCAAACCATAGCCAACAAATCACAAAGGTAGGCTATGTCAAATCCAAAACCAAAACCAAAACTGAAATAACCTAAACCCCAAATCCAAACCCAAATTCCATACCAAAGCCCATAACAATACCCAAAAAAAAAAAAAATCTCTTCACGCTCAGAAGCCATCACCATCCATTCCATCCCAGCTCACTACCCATCCCATCCCAGTTCACCACCCGTTTCAGAACCAGACCTCACCTTTTGATTATCTGAGCCAAGTCAGATCTTCAAAAAAAAAAAAAAGAGAGAAAATAGGGTTAAAAATAGAGATACCCCGATGGACTTAAGTATACGATTCCTTGTGTACTTAAGGGTAAAAAGATCAAAAAATCCAGCTGAAGTGAAAACCCGGGAGGGCACTTCAGGCAAAAATGGATAACCCCTCAACGTGAAAACCCGAAAGGGCGCGTTGGAAAAAGCTAAAGGGGGCCAGTCTTGGTGAAAACCCGAAAGGGCGCTAAGGCTGGTAATGTGACAAAAAAAAGGGAAAGAAAGAAAATGAAATGATGAAAATGAGGATTTCTCAGTTCTCCATTACAAGTCCTCACATTACAAACTTGTGGAGGGTGACAGATACCATTGCAAAATAGAAAGGAGATCAGGGCAACAAGCCCAATATACAAACATTGTGCTGTGAAACAAATGCAGGAAGGCTTCTTCCTCTCCAGCCATTCAAATCCAATTGCAAATCCCTTTTCCTAGCACAAAGCCACCAAGACGGGGCGAAGTTCAAATTTCAAAGCCAAACAATGAATGCCATTCCAGAGCCCATTCAAAACCAAGTCCAGGGCTAAATCATACCCAAATCTCATATCCATATTCAAATCCAAATCCAAAATACCACAAAGGTGACCCGAGTCACCCAACCTACTCATATTCAAACCCAAATCCACATCCAAATCCAAATTCCAAATTCAAATCCCAAATCCGAATTTCCAATCATTGGCCAAATTCAAATCTTAAATCACATCTGGAACCATCACTCATCCTACAACCAAACCTCTAGCCATTCACACATCCAAGTCAGTCGAGTCCTTGACGGCCTTGGTAAAAAAAAGAAAGAAGAAAGAAACAAAAGAGGGGTTAAAAAATAGAGATACCCCGATGGACTCAAGTATACGGCTCACTGTATGCTCGAGGGTAAAAAGATAAAAAAATTCAGCTGAGGTGAAAACCCGAGAGGGCGCTTCAGGCAAAAATGGATAACCCCTAAACGCGAAAACCCGAAAGGGCGCGTTGGAAAAAGCTAAAGGGGGCCAGTCTTGGTGAAAACCCGAAAGGGCGCTAAGGCTGGTAATGTGAAAAAAGAGAGAGAGAGAGAATGAAAGAAGGAATTCCTTGTCCTTCATATTATATTCATAAAGTCATAAGTCACTCTGTTACATATTCATAAGGGGTGGCAGATAGTCACACACTATTTACAAAAAAAAAACAAAACAAAAGGACAACGAGCCTAATACACAAAGGTTATGTTGAGAAGCAAAGCCAAGAGGGTGCCTTCTTCTGCAGCCGCTCTGCCTTCCTAGCTTTGGAAGATCCGGGCCGGCGAGAGCCGTTTCTATCTTTAGCACGGAGGCCTCCCTCTTCGGGATCTTCAGCTTCATCTCTGGCATCTTGAGCCTGACAAGATATTGCCTCGCCAAGCTCGCGTTCCAGCCGAGCAATACTCTTTTCTCTTGCGGCCATCCGCAGTTCTCGCGTCTTCTGACGCTTGCGCACTTCAGCAACCTGGAGATCATCAGCTTCAGTATCGCTCTCCAGAGCTTCAAATCGCTGGCCCAGGTCGTCTCAACCTGACGGTGTGTACCCTGTTCCAAACATCGGTGATAAAATTCATCCAACGCTCCTGCTGGACTCCCATGCTAAAGGCAGATCCGGTATGTTGCTCCAGCGCCTCTCGAATAACTTCAATGGGCGCCGGGTCTGTGGAGTCTGCCAATGCCGTTATTCGGCTAACAAGGAATTCCCAGCAGCCATCATCAGCAAAATGCGGAGCTGGTTGCGTCCCTTCAGGCCATCTATACCATGCTCAGGGGGAGCACCAACCTCCAAGAGCGGAGAGCTCTCCTCGTCAAGGTTCGGCACAGTGTCTGCCCCGGAAGAGAATCAGCAACAAGAAAAAAGCTGTTAGCAAGACAAAGCTAGTAAAACACCAACTCAATGATGCAAGCCATAAAACTCGGCTCCTTCTCACCTGGGGCGGGAATTTCGCCTTCCTCCTCAGCCTCAGATTCTGAAGGTTGAGGCGAGATTGGATGGTTCAGGACACGGATCTTGAAAGGAGCTGGGAAAATATGGCGAATTTGCATAAAACTGTTCCCCATCATGTGGGAAGGTTGGAGGGACATAGGTAGAATCTGCCTGGTGAAGGCCTCCGCCTCCATTGTGGTGTCCCCCACTTGAAAGACAGATTGAGCTGGGAAGTCCAAAAACGGGCCCATTGAAATTCCCCAACTCGGGATGGAGAAGTTCGCCCCTGAGACAGAATATGAATCTGTCGTTCCCCAGCCAAATAGTTGATCACAGAATTCTGCCCCTTTTAAAAGCAAATGCAGCAAGGGAGGAGGATTCGTCATGAAAAGAAATATGTCATGAAAAACTCTATACGGGTTTGAGAAAATCGGCTCACCAAAAGAAGTTGTCCCTACAGGAGGTTCCTCCACAGGTCTCGGAATATAGACCTCAACGGGGGCAGAAGAATACTCTCCTTCTGAAGCTCCCAGTTTAGCATATGTGAATCCTGGGCAGTCAACATCGGCTTCTACCACCCCAGAAAATGCAAAATGAGAGGGAGCTCCATCAGTCCCCTCTTCGGGCAAAGGATCTGCCATAGCCTGTAAAGTGCTCCCATTTCCCTCGCCATGAAAAATAGAGGGACTTTCGGGCGGAGAACCACACTCATCTGGAAGGGGTGAATTGGTACCCGCCTCATCAGTCTCATCATCTAGTGCAGGGAAAGTATAGAAGAAATCAATATAAGAATCAATGATAAAGAGAAAGATGGGAAATGATAGAAGGGTGTACCACTCGAGGAGGCATATGCAACCTCTTTGGCCTTTTCGGCTCTTCTATGGTAGAGGAAGAAGGAGCGCCAGGGCGAGTCCCGTTGCCCCTATCCCTGTTAATCCTCAAAGCGGGAGTAGCTGGAAGACAAGGTCACCATAAAAAAAAGGAAAAAAAGAGGATAAACAAAAAAAAAAAAAGGGAAGGAAGAAGGAAGGGGGGGCTTACGTGCTGACTCTGATGAAGGCCTTGGTACCAGGAGGGAAGATGGTGCTGCAAGCTTTCCCCACTTTCTTCATGATATCCTGAACATCTTGAAATGTCTTGGCATTTTCCAGCCGAGGGATATATTCCAGAGGCCCAATATTGCCAATTACATTAATAAGATGTCTTTCCCATCGTGTCCATCCAGGATGGCCGATGCTCTCTGGAGGTAGCTTTGTCAACAAAGGTACTGTAGGAGAGTGACCGCAGTCAGATAATAAATGATTCCACCAGATATGATGAAGAATCATCGCTGGCGACCGGGGCTTTTGTCCAAAAAGCTCTATGGGTGCCAGGAGCGATATTTCCCCCTGATAATAACCTGTCATTTTCGGCCTTGGTATTATGTGACATACTGGCATCATAACGCTTCTATATGAGGCTGCTATGCTGGAAAAGTGCCGGTTAAGATATGCCTCGTCAATGAAGACCGGGGACAAGCTGTACTGCACAAGCCGAGAATCCTCCCTCTCCCTTATTTTGCCAGGGGAGAGTCGGAAAATACCGCTCCGGTCAAACCACCATCTGGCATAAAATATATCCATATGTCCCGTCATTCCTGGCGCAGGAAGGGCACATGCTGAACCTGTTTCAGGACGACGGAAATAATTCCACCAACTTGCTGCCGTCATATGAACATCATGACCGCGGTGGAGTCGAAATGACAATGGAAATTCCGCAGGTGGCGGGATAGATTGATCATACCCAAAATTTCTGGCAAATCGCGAAGGATAATAAGGGTCAGTGATAAGAGTCGATCCCACGCGATACACCAGTACTCCGGGCCGAATACAGCATAACCAGTCTGATATACAGACTGGCTGGGCTATTACTATTTGCTGAATGATATTGTATCCCATCGGAAGTCTGGGTGCAGGAAGGCCTGGTTCCCGGGATGCATTGTCAAATTGAAGTAGCCCCTGCTCGTTGTTCGGCAGAAAAGATAAACTGGATCTAGTACTCATCAGCTCTGTCAGTGGATCTCCAACTGGACGATTCCGGAACAGTAAAATTAATGGAGCTGAGGGGTGAGGCAAATCAATTGTCTGACACAAACTAGGCAGCAAGAGGCGGCCCAAGCACTCAAGTAATGGGTGGGTAGCTTCACCTTCTGATCTCGGGGACTGGGATGTGAACTCAATGATCCCAACCCGTGGAAATATTTGCTAGTGCTGCAGGGGCCAGAGCAAGTTGACGGCCCTCTGCCAGAAGCAAGCAGGATAAATTAGGCCTGGCGAAATATTCTTCTTCCCCATGGGGAACCACAAAGCTGGATAGCCAGTAAACTAAGTAGGCGGCAAATAAGTACGGTCAGGTAGCCGCGAGGATTCCAACCCATATCCTTCGGGGCACAGATGAATCGTCCCCGGGAAGGCTTCTTCACTTCTAGCTGTTGATATTCTTCTAAACAGCGACCTTCGACTGAAAAACTCTCGAAGAAGCAAAATTGCCCATTATAAAAATATCGAAGCCAGGCCAGGATTTTGGGACTCTCACAGTTGAGGAAGACAAGGATGCTTTGTCTGTTTTCCCGACACGGGCCAGGTCCCGCCATACTTTTGGCAGGAAACGGAGGCTATATGGATAGAAATATTGGCCAGAGCCATTACTGCGGTGGCTGTGCAAGTCATCCAATACAATTTCTTCATAAAGAAGCCCAGATATCGACAGGCCTGAAATTTGGTGAAAACCTCATAAGTCAATGGAAGTTTCACCCTCAGCCGTCCCGAAGGTATTCCATCTGGGGCTAAATCTCTCCACCAAACCTCGGAGAACACCTGTGTAAAAGGGATAGTCATACAATGCTGCCTCAACAGCTCCATAGATACCAGATTTCTTCAAGATTTCACCATAGTGATGCAGAACACCAGTCAACCATTCTGTGGCCCCATAACGAAAAATATGAGAAGATACAACTGACCAGTGGCCATACCAGCTGGGAGAAGTGAAATCAATAATCCGATCCAAAAGACATCGGATATCATGACTTTCGGCGGCATACCGAGAATCACAGGCATCAGATAAGTGCCATTAATCTCCATCGCAGTTGTATGGCGATTCTGCAAGTTCCAGATAACAGGGGACAGCTTCCGTGACTGAGTATAACAATCAAGGTCACGATTATAGGGCCAAGATTATCAGCCGTCGGCATCTTCTTCAAAGCCATGTATCCCAGAGGGAAACTGGGATAGGAAAAGGCACAGGTACCCTGGAGGCTATCCCGGAACCTTAAAATAGCAAATTCCAGATATCTCCTCTCGGCCGAAATACAGGGATCATTCTCGGGCATATTAGGTGGGATGAACTGCTGGATAAAGGAAAATAATTCCCTGTCAGATGGGAAATGGCTTGGATAGCCTCCTTTCCGCACATAATGATAAGTCCCCTTTTGAAGACAAATGCGAGAGTAATCCACTGAGCCATTTGGTGCAAGGCCTTCAGGGTGAAGGGTTGCTACTACATGGTAACCACTATCCAGGGAGGGTAAATTGGCTTCAGTAATACGGGGCCTCGCCAGGGCAGGCATCATAATTCCTTTCGGAACAACCCCGTCACGGGTCTTCTGGCTATGGCTGTCACGAGCCAAGTAATTCTTCTTGAAAGGTATGATGAAAGCCTGGGAAACCGCAGGTAAAACAAAAAGGAAATCAGAAGAAGAAAAAGGTATCAAATCCAGCTGAGCAGAAATCCGGGATCAAAAGCACTACAAAAATGCTCCGGAATGCAAAGCAAGGATTTACACGGGTCGCGTGTCGTCACTTTCAGTTTCGACACGTGTCCCGTGGGGGGCATTGACCGCAGGTAAAACAAAAAGGAAATCAGAAGAAGAAAAAGGTATCAAATCCAGCTGAGCAGAAATCCGGGATCAAAAGCACTACAAAAATGCTCCGGAATGCAAAGCAAGGATTACAGGGTCGCGTGTCGTCACTTTCAGTTTCGACACGTGTCCGTGGGGGGCATTTGTTGAATGGCAAAGTGTGACCGTTTACTTCAGCGGAAATTATAGAATCTATCAGATGATGGTCGGACTTGGCTAGTTGAAGCCTATTTTGGCGGACGATGGTTCGAGTCATGGACATGATGAAAGGGGTCGTTGAGCCACGAAGATTAAATGTTGGTTATCAACAGGCCTGGTTACAAATATTATCAACAGCCTGCTCAGAGGCCAAAAGTTGTGATTTAAAATGACCCCAAGGTTATTTAAGTTACAAACTTATCAGTGGGATCCTTCCCCAAAGTTCGGCAGGGGAGTCCGGCTCTTAAAATGGCGCCCGGATTCCGGTTAAAGTGAAAGTACAAGAAGAACATGTCTCGTCCAAAGTACAAAGCACGGAAAAATCCGGCAGCACAAGGTCTTAGGACCAAGTATAAAGCACAAGTACAAAGAACAAGCTCGAGGAAGGACTCCAAAGCTTTGCGCAACAATCTTCTATTGGACGAAACTCCAAGGAAACGGAGCAGGATTCCAGCAGCACCTCCGGCATCGACACTTCACAAATGAGGGTGTGGGGGGTATTTATAGAAAATTTCCCCCCCCCTCCATCGGTTACGCAGCCCCTAACCGATGGTGACCTCAACATGAGGTCACCATCGGTTAAGGGAGAATCTCCCCTAACCGATGGTGACCTCATATGAGGTCACCATCGGTGGGGGCTCTCCCTCTCCCGCATGTAAGGGGTTCATCCCCTATAAATACCCCCCCTATTCCACAAGGAAAGGGGGTCTTCACTTGCTCCGGCGAAGCCCTGTTGGAAAAATTCCAGAAAAATAGAAAAAGAGCATTTGCTCATTCCCTCTTTCATTCTCGAATCCTCTTGCTTGTGTGCGAAGGTACAAATCCCCTTCTTTAGCTCGATAGGTCAGGCGCGGAGAGGAGAACGGTCGGCAATCGTCATCGACATTCATTCTTAATCCCCATCCCCCACATCGAGCAAGTCTCTGTGGGGTGATATTCCGGGTTTAAATGCCATCCATATCGAGCAAGTCTCTATGGACACATGGTATTTAAATACCCATGTTCTCCCCGCCCATCGAGCAAGTCTCTGGGATGGTGGATTTTGTGCTTGTATGTATATGTTTTCTTGAGGAGACTCTGCCCAAGCGGAGGTTCTGCCCAAGGACATATTCGTATATTCACAAATTTGTGTTCTTATATATATGTTTCTTAAGACGAAACTCTGCCCAAGTGGAGATTTCGTCCAGGAACACATATATAAAGATTACAAATTTGTAATTATACAAATATGTTCCTTAAGGAGAATCTCGCCCAGGCAAAAATCTTCTCGGGGGACATATCCATATAAATACAAACTCGTGTTATATGTATATGTTTCTTAGAGGAAACTCTGCCCAAGCAGAGGTTCTGCCCAAGAACATATTCGTATATTCACAAATTGATGTTCTTATGTATATGTTTCTTAAGGGGAAACTCTGCCCAAATGGAGACTCCCCTAAGAACATATCCATAAAATCACAAATTTGTGCCTATACGCATATGTCTCTTAGGAGGAATCCTGCTCGGACAAAAGTTCCCTCTAAATTCATATCCGTATAATCACAAATTTCATGTTTATATAAAGTATTTCTTAGTGGAATCTCTGCCCAAATAGAGACTCTGCCCGAGAACATATCTATATAATCACAAATATGCCCCATTGTGTATATGTTTCTTAAAAGGGAATCCCGTTCATACGGGGGCACCTTCCCATCGGACTCTGCTCAAATAGAGATACCGTTTGAGAATATATTCACAAAGTGCAAATTGTGTTTATACACATATATCTCTTTAAGGCAAAATCCCTCGGGCAAAGCTTCTCCCGAGAACATATGGACATAAGCATACACCCATATAAATACACCACTACAAGGACACCCTGCCTAAGCGGGGACTCGCCAAGACATACTCACATATTCAAAAAGAAAAGAAAAAAGGGATTGTGATAATATACACACATCCAAAGAAAAAGGAGGATAAGACAAGAACTGCGCTCAGATACTCCAAACGGGAGCACATATGCACCTTCACGAGAACCATACCCGTGAGAATGGACTTTGGGCAGTAATCACAAATAGGATAAGGACTTCCATGGAGATACATCCATATGCTCTCCGGAAATTGTACCCGCACAAGTGCGAAATGAGGAGAAAAGAAACTCTACCTCAAACTCGGACTTTGCTCAGAAATGGCATTGTGAAAGAACCTCATATAAAATTTGCACGGTCATCCTTCTAATACGGAAGTGTTGCCTGGGTTATAATACCCCCAAGTTCAAATCAATATCCACGGGTATATACCCGTTCATAATAATAATCCTCATGTTTTCCCAAATAAAAATGCCTAACCAACCTTTTGCAAAAAAAGGAAAAGACCTCAAATAGGTCCACGGGTATATACCCGCTCCCTTTTTTTAAAAAAAATCAAACTTTGGACTCCAAAAAAGGCAGTCATTTCAACAAATGAAATATCCAAAGCAAAAGCATTTCAAAAACAATCAAAAGAATGAAAAAACACGTCAAGATCAGGATTTTCTAAAAGCATGTATATTTTCTCATCCTTTACTATGAATGGTATTCGGGTTAAGACCGGTATTAAATAATACCAAGTGTTTTAACTCGATGTAAATGTAAATCGACTTCGGTCGATGGAGACAGAGGTCCAGCACATGCTACCCCAATTGCCTGATAAGAATAGACATGGGACTCAAGGAGTTCAGATTAAAAAACGGCGCACCGTCCGTTTCACGGACACACCCGTCCGTTTCACGGACACACCCGTCCGTGTTCACGACACACTTGTCCTTCTGCGGACACCATCCGTCCATTTCACGGATACAAAATTCCTCTTCCGCATTGCGCGGACCTTTTCTTCTGTCTGCTAGACAGGCTGGCACGCCCCGCAACATAAAAATCAAAGCATGTGAAATAAATGAATGAATACAAAAGCCACAAATAAAGAACCGAAACGAATGAACGCAATCACACCGACGACGTTTTTTCCGTCGGAAATCTCCCCCGTGTCAACAAGGGCCGACAAACAGAACCATCCCAGACCCCGGACACACCACGAGGTCGGGAAACCACACGCGCCGGTGCCACCACGGACTGACACCCAAGAACGGGACTACGGAACCGAGAGGACACCAAAGCGAAAACCACCAGAAGCACGGGTCCGCACAAGGCCAGACCAACGACGCCCCAAAGACTGGACATAGCCAGGCTATAATCGCCGTGTAAGCTCGGGCAACGAGTCGTACTTGGAAACGTCGTGAGGAAACGCCGTCACAACATCAGCAACCAAGCCACCGCCACTGACAGCTAAGAGGGGGACGCGCCGTCCACACCCTCTCCGCTCGCCAGCCGGCTCTCGCCTCTAACCTCCCCGGAAGAACAAGACAGAACCGCCAAAGAACACACAACACACGCAACACTGCAGCCTGGCCAAGCTGCGGCCTCACGCCTAGCACCACTACGTGGCTCCGGAGTCAACGCAGAGAGAGGCAGTGAGACAAAGGACTATATGGGCCGCGCCGGGAAGAAAACACCTCAACACCTTGGCGTCCCGCCCCAGACAAGAGAGCTCTACAAATGACTCAGCGCCGATGTCCAAACCTCGTTTTCCCCTCCGCTCTAGAGTCTGCCAACTCGGCTGCCAACTCGAGCACGCTCGTAGCTCGGAGTATTCCCTCAACAGGCTCCCGAGGACGGGGGTCCCAGGCAACGGAGACAACCTCTGAACGGGACAAGCCCTCAAGTCGAACAGGCGGGGCAAGCACAACAAGAACCACGCCAAACCGCTGGCTTGTAACCCACGACAAGCCCAGCAAGCGAGAGGCACACACGAACCCTTAAGAGGGTCGTCGGCCAGCTAAGGCACGAACGAGCAAGCCAGAACCTCGGAACACTACTAGCAGTACGGAAAGCCCATCGCTCTGCTAATAATCGTTGACCGCCGGTCAATCGATTATTAGACAGACGCACCCTCCTGGCACCGCAGCTAGGGGTGTTCACAGTTCAGTTCGGTTCGGTTTTCTCCATTTTGGAGAAACCGAATCGAACCGATTTACTATTTGAACCGAACCGGTTCAAACCGAAATCTGGCATCTGGCATTTTTTATGGCATTTCTGGAATTTTTTTATGCATTTCTGGCATTTTTTATGGCAAAACATGTAAAAAGGTGGTTTTGGGTGGTCGCGAGTTTCGAACTCGCGACCACCAGGTGCGTGGAGCGCGCGACGCCGCCCTCCACTGCGCTACCATTTTTTTTGTATAATTTTATTATTTATATAATTATATATAGATATTCGGTTCATTTCGGTTTCCCAACCTGAAATCGAACCGAAACCACCTGGCCTGGTTCGGTTCGGTTTTTCGGTTTGGACCATATTTTGCACAGCCCAACCGCAGCCAGGACACGGCCACGAAGGTGTCACCTTCGGTCACTGAACGCAGCCAGGTACCCTACTGCGTTCCCCACCAGAAGGTCCTAAGGGCAAGCCTGCCCTGGGGCACACGCTGACACACTAATCGGGGCCACGAAAACACCCAAGGCACACATAGGCACTGTCGCGTCCCCCTAGGCCGCCGCGATACTATCGCGATGGGGAAGAGCACCGGGATAGCCACCCTGTCGCGCCGGGGCAGCGCGTCGCGACAGGCAACCGCGTTGCGATAAGGTCGCGCCCGACCGGGCCGACGCCTCTTCTGGTGTCGCGACGCGCCTCGCGTTTGCAACACAACAGAGAGGCACGGGATGCTCCATCCCGGGGACGCCCACACACTACAAACATCACCACATGGGGGAGGGGAGCATGGGAAAGTAGTAAACACTAACTACAAACCCCGAGGGGCTCCCAATCCGCCCGGATCGAGAAGAGTTCAAGTAATCCCTACCTTTCATGAAGAACGAACCCCAATAGGGTCCTTCACGTCGGTTGGCCACCTCCTCCTCACTCCACGCAAGGTTCACGACGCCACGGCACCACGCCGGCCCTCCTCCTCGCCTGAAACACACAAGGGGAGAGGGAGAGGCGGAGCACCGCCGGAGGGAGAGAAGAGAGGGGAAAGAGGGAAAGAGGGGGAAAGGGTCGCCGGCCAAGGCCTTATGCCTTCGGCACCCAAGACGCGACGCGGCAACGCGTCGCGTTAAGAACCTTAACGCGACGGGTCAACGCACTGCGACAAGAATGCGTCCCCCAAGGACGCCGCGACAGGTCGTACTGACACACCTGCCACCCTGACAGGCGTCAGACGACCGAAACGACAGAAAGCAGTCGCTACCCGTTGACCGATCGCGACAACAAGACGCCACGGGAAAGCCGGGCGTGACAAGAACGCGACGCACACGCTCGTCGCGACAAGGATGACTGTCCCGTCGCACACCCACGACGCGACACTAACGCGTCTTCCAGCCTGGACGCGTTAGTGGCCAGTCATCCAAGACACTGGACGGAAAGCCGGGAAGCCGGGTCTTACACAAGGTTGCACCCCTCTCTTTCTCTCTCTAGCACACACACATCTCTCTCTCCCCCTCTTCGACTCTCTCTCGCTCATCTCACGGTCACGTCCATGCACTCCCTCTCTCTCTCTCTCTCGCACACATAGTCACACGCACATCCCACCATGGATGGCAAAGTCGGTCGATTCGGGTCAGAATTGGCCGACTAGGGTTGGAATCGGCCTATGGCACCCAATTTGGGAGGGGGGGGGACGACGACCCACCCACGATGTAAGGTGGAATCTGGGTGGATTGAGCAGAATTGGACGAAATCGGACTGGATCGGGACTCCTCTCGATCCACCTCGATTCTATTTGATGTAGCCCGATTCCCTCAGCTTACCTTAATTATGTCTGATCCTCTCCACTTACCTTATTTACCAGAACATCATTTAAGTAAATGTATATTTATAGTTTTATTTACTTAAGATCAGGGTTTGTCGAATCGGGGCGAATCGGCTCGATTCCCCCGAATCGGTGCGAATCAGGGGAAATCAGGGAAACCCGATCCCTGATTCGCCTGATTCGCCCCGATTCCCTTATATATATAATATACAATATATATCATATTATATCATATTTGTAATATATGTTATACATTATAAATATGATATATATTACATATATGTATTTAATCAATATAAATATGTTTGAAATATGATATATAATATATAATATATTATATCATATGATATATTATATATATATAATATCCCATGCGAATCGGTCCGATTCAGACCGATTCTGGGGGAATAGAAGCGAATCAGGAGCAAACCCGATTCGCCTTCCCGATTCCGATTCGGCAAATCATGCTTAAGATATTGTTTAAGTAAATGTTATATTTATAGTTTCATTTACTTAAGATATTACATGTAAATAAGGTAAGACCCACCTACGATGTAAGGTGGAATCGGGGTGGATCGAGCAGAATCAGATGGAATCGGATTGGATCGGGCCTCCTCTTGATCCACCTCGATTCTATATGATGTAGCCCGATTCCCTCAACTTACCTTAATTACGTCTGATCCCCTCCACTTACCTTATTTACCAGAACATCATTTAAGTAAATGTTATATTTATAGTTTTATTTACTTAAGATATTATTTAAGTAAATGTTATATTTATAGTTTCATTTACTTAAGATATTACATGTAAATAGGGAAGTACCCCCATTTGAATCCAATAAAAATATTAGAAAAATCATATCTCTTACAAATAAAAAATCAACTCTCCCATCCAAGAAGAAAATCGTGATTTTAGTGGTTCCATCAAAATAACAACTTTTTAATCTTTCATAATTTGACATATCTAAAAATTTCATAATTCAAATAAACCCAATAGAATACTAAAAATCTAAAGTCCGATAAAAAAAGTCAAACGTGCATATGACTTCTCCATGGAAGCCACTCTCCTACTGACAACACTTAGTCTGCTTGAGACCTCTAAAGATTTGATAGAAAGTGAAAATTCTCATGAGTTTAGGTGATGATAGCTTAGGTTTGACATCAGAAAGTGAGAAATCTCATGAGTTTAGATGATGATAGCTTAGGTTTGACATTACTAAGTGCTGTCAGTGGGAGAGTGGCTCTCTTGTAGAAGTCATATGCACGTTTGATTTTTTTGTTACCGAATTTTAGATTTTTAGTATTCTATTGGATTTATTTGAATTATGAAATTTTTAGATATGTCAAATTATGAAAGATTAGAAAATCGTTATTTTGATGGAACCACCAAAATCGCGATCTTCTTGGATGTGAGAGTTGAATTTGTAAGAGATATGATTTTTATGATATTTTTATTGGATTCAAATGGGGGTACTTCCTTATTACATATAATATCTTAAGTAAATGAAACTATAGATATAACATTTACTTAAATGATGTTCAGGTAAATAAGGTATCATAATTATCGTTGCTCTGTATTGTAATATGAACATATGTGCAACTAGACTATAGATATACTCAAATGTGCAATTATTATATATTTTTAAAAGATTTTTCTCTGATTTTTTCTTCATTTTTCACAAAATTTCTTAATTTTTTAACCTGGTTGATCCTAGATCGTCCAAATTCCCATGGAACCGACAGATTCTGCGATCTGACCCGACTCGGATCGGGGTCGGCTGGGTTCGATCCAGTACCTTGATCCGACTTTGTCATCCATGCATCCACTCTCCCCTCTTTGACTCTCTATCTCTTGCACACGCGGTCATACGCACATACCTCTCTCCCTCTCTTTGACTCTCTCTCTCTCTCTCTCTCTATCGCACACACATCTCCCTCTCTCCTCTCTGGGAGACATTGTGCCAGGGTTTGACAAGGCGTTCGCCGGATCCGCCACGATCCGATACGCCCCAGTCTAAGATTCGCCCGACGCCATGCGAATCGAGAATGTGTAGTCTCGATTCGCAGGTGTCTCGCCGCCAGCCCCTTTCTCCCCCATTTTTCCCCCTTCTCCCTCAAAGGAATCCCAGATCTACACCCTAGGTGACCCAAGGAGGCTTCCAACGTGGGATTGAAGGTGCTTGGAGGCGTTCTTGGGCTTCTCTCATCCCTCTCTTCATCCATTTCACTGTTTTGAAGGTAACTCTCCCTGTATCTTCCATTTTTTGCTGTTTTTTGTTGATTTATGGGAAGTATATTCTGAGAAATGATGTTGTTGCAAGTGTTAATGTTCACTTGCAACTTTTCTCCATTGAATCTTCAATTCTTTTACATAGATTTGCCCCATTCCTTCTAATTCAAATTTCTGTAATTATTAAAAAAAACAAATTTCAAACATGATGGCCAAGTGTTTAGGGGTCACTTTCCACCATTTTCCCTTGATTCTACATTTTTAAACATACATTTGGTCATGTTCTTCCATTTTTATTTTCTGAAATTATTAAAAAAAACAGGGATTGCAATGAAATTATTTTTTAAAAAATTAGAATTTGCAACCATGATGTTGCAAGTGATTAATGTTCACTTGCAACCATTTCTCCCTTGAATGTTCAATTCTTTTACATAGATTTGCCATTTCCTTCTAATTTCAAATTTATGTAATTATTTAAAAAAAACAACAAATTTCAAACATGATGGCCAAGTGTTTAGTGTTCACTTTCCACCCTTTCTCCCTTTGATTCTACATTTTTACACAACATTTGGTCATGTTCTTTCATTTTTTATTTTCTGAAATTATTAAAAAAATAGGGATTGCAATG
This sequence comes from Colocasia esculenta, assembly GCA_014218235.1. Taxonomy (NCBI): domain Eukaryota; kingdom Viridiplantae; phylum Streptophyta; class Magnoliopsida; order Alismatales; family Araceae; genus Colocasia; species Colocasia esculenta. Next base: position 39,394,918 of record CM024765.1, on the reverse strand, counting down.
AAGTTATTTTTTAAAAAATCAGAATTTGCAACCATGATGTTGCAAGTGATTAATGTTCACTTGCAACCATTTCTCCATTGAATCTACAAAATTTTCATATAGATTTGGCCATTTTCTTCATTTCTATATTCTGAAATTATTAAAAAAAATTACAGAAATTGGAACCATGATGTTCCAAGTGTTTAGTGTTCACTAACAATGTCTAATGTGCTGTTAGAAATTGTTCGTATGTGAAACCAACATAAAATGTTTTTTTTCCTGAAAGTTAATGAATATTTATTTTATGTAGATGGCACCGAAGAAAGCCGCTAGTGAGGACATTGAGTGGCAGCATGGGACTGCAATGGGCAGTAGACACAATTACAAGTGCAACTACTACGGCCATACGGGACAAGGAGGTGGCGTCTCTCGCCTAAAGAAGCACCTTGCAGGTGGGCGGCTTGCAGGGTACCATGATGTCCAAGGTTGTAAATCGGTGCTTGCTGAAGTGAAGCGGCTCATGATTGAACACTTGAAGGGTGTTCGGCCGAGTTGCAAAGAAGGAAGGCGGACAGGGAGATGCAGGAGAGGATCATCTCGGAAGGCAACGAGATGAAGACGACGATGATGAGCCACAAATTCATGCAGAGTATGTGCCTGATGTCCCTGAGCAGAGAGGGAGTTTTGAGGTTGGCAGTGGTAGTGGAGGCAGTGTGTCCAGAGTTGGGGGCGAGGCGCAGTCCCGTCGGTTTTCAATGTGGGTGATTACTTCACTCATATTCCAACGACATCCCAATCCCAGACCAACATCAAGGGCAAAGGAAGAGATCCACAAGTGTAACCTTAGAAGAGGTGGATCCTAATATATATTCTCGGGAGCATGGAAAGCAAACCAGAATTGATGATGCATATAACCAACAAGGACCTAGATATAAAGTGGGTCGTGCAGTGGCAAAATGGTGGCATCATTCGGGCATTTCATTCAATGCAGCTAACTCCATATTACAAATCTATGATCCAGGAGGTACAACAACAAGGGCTTCATGTGCAACCACCCTCCTCAAGAGACTTGGCAGGGAGATATCTAGATGAAGAAGTGCAGGAGATCAAGTCATATATCCAAAGCTTAAAAAAAAAGTGGGAGAAATATGGTTGCACATTGATGTGTGATGGTTGGTCGGGTACTACCAGGAGCAGCCTTATAAACTTCCTTGTTTATTGTGATAGACAGGTGTTCTACCACAAATCTGTTGATGCATCCGATAGAGTGCACAATGCTGAGTACATTTTGAGTTGATGCGGGAGGTGTGGATGAGATAGGAGAGCAATATATTGTGTAGGTGGTGACCGATAATGGCTCTGCATACAAGAAGGCAGGGGAGGAGTGATGCTTCTTTATCCCCATCTTTACTGGACTCCTTGTGCAGCACACTGTGTAGATTTGATGTTGAAAGAGATTGGCACATTGCAACCTGTCAGGACTGTGGTGGAGGCTGGGCAGAAAATCACAAGGTACATTTATAATCATCATGTTGTGTTGGCGTGGATGAGAGAGTCCACAGGTGGGAGTTGTTGCGGCCGGCTATCACCCGCTTTGCAACTAATTTCATTGCTTTACAAAGTCTCCTAAAGCACAAAGATGGTCTAAAACGCATGTTAGGACAGACAGATGGATGCACAGCACTTTTGCAGGGACTTCTGATGGTAAAGAGGTAGAAGGGATCGTCTGCAGCGCTAATTTCTGGGACCGAGTCTTCAAGCTGGTGCAAATCATTGAACCTCTTTATGAGGTTTTGAGGGTGGTTGATGGGGATAGGGACCAACCATAGGGGTGGTTTATTCAAAAATTGAAGCTGCGAAGAACAAGATCCGTGCAGTGTCCCCTCGCTATGCACACTTGGTGTTGGACGTTGTTGACGATCGGTGGGACCGACAAATGAGTCGAGATCTACATATGGCGGGTGAGAAAATTTTACTTGAATGGGGTTTTGATTTTAGTAGCTTCATTTAGTTATTTTATACCCTAATTGCAGCTTACTATCTCCATCCTGCTTACCATTATGCGTTGGAGCTATCATACGATGATGACTTGACGACCGCCTTTACGCGGGTTATTGAAAGACTATCAAGGAGTCCAGTGGATGCAGCAGATGCTATTGATCAGGCGAGCATTAATCTCCCTACAATATGTCAAATTGTCAATTACAAGTTTAAATTTATTGCTAATGAACTTCATTGTGGCAGATGAAGAGCTTTCGAGAAGGGGTTGAGAGTTTTGCGGAGCCATCTGCCATTGCTGGTCGGGACCGTATTGACGGCGGTAATGTGCTTTCCCTTTCCTTATTGGATATTAGTAAACTCAACGATTGACTATTTGAGTAACACTAATTTTTTTTACAGCTGATTGGTGGTTCAACTTTGGGCACTCGACACCCATATTGAGGAAAATTGCAGTGAAGATCCTGTCGCAGACCTCCTCGTCCAGTGGGGGTGAGAGAAACTGGAGCACTTTTGCATTGATACACACCAAAGTCCGGAACAGGTTGTCACATAGGCGGTTGGACAATTTGGTGTATGTGCACTACAACATGAGGTTGAGGGTGAAACATTTAACAGAGGATCCAAGAGGGGGGAGGTGGAGGATGATCCGGTTGACATTGGGTTTCTACGAGATGATGAAGACCCAATGGTTGCATGGGTTGCACGAGCGACCACAGAGCGGGGAGAATACGAGTTAGATGAGGAGGCAGATGATCCTGAAGATCCACCTCGACCAAACACATTTTTAGCTAGGGCTATAGAAGCTGCAGAAGAGGAGGAGGGAGGTGATGGAGATGGGGGAGGAGGGAGACAACCACATTTTCTCAATTTCGGGCCGAAGAAGAAGATGAGGTGGATCTTCTTGGCGACTTATCCATACGTGCAGAGGTGAGACAGTAGTTATCATTTGTTAAAGATGTTCATTCATTATTTTGTGATTCTTTATACCATAATTTTTGTTGGGGACTATTGCGTGGTGCAAACGTTGATGATGATGTGCAGTTTGAAAGATTGATGCTAGGCCCTACAGCCCGCTCACAGTCTATGAGAGAAGCACTGCAATTGCTTCCTCACAACCAAGAAGGAAGGGGTCACATACGCAATCTCTGCTCCATCCAAGCTGCAAAAGGAAAGGCGGTGGCGACATCCCAACCGACGAAAGGAAAGGGGAAGGACATAGGTCAAGCAGGTGGCATAGCCAAAGACATTGTCATTAGAGAGCCAACCGCCCCAGCACAAAAAAAGAAGAGTTGGTTCTCCTGGGGATCCAAGAAAGGGAAAAAATGGCTGCCTCTATTTTAGATCCACTTGATATTGCAGATTTAGAACATTGGATCCAAATGCAGAAGAAACAACTCCCGAGGATTCGCCACGATTACCCAGCAGCCGCTCCCATGATTCCATGACAACTGGTTCACCGGGTGGGTCTGTAGGGGGAGGTGATGGAGATGGGGGAGGGGACGGTGGTAATGATGGAGATGGGGGAGGGGGCGAGGGTGGTGGGATAGATTTCACAGCGGAGCAGCATTTTGGTGGCCATTGCACCCAAGATACCGATCATGGCGGCCCAGTGCAGTACAATAGAAGGCGGAAGTTTAGGGAAGGTGGTCGTGCAGAAGGTTCAGCAGTGGATAGTGATAGCTATAACACTATGATATCTGATTTTGAAAGAATGAGCACACATGAGTCTGTGGGATCCTATGGCTATGGGGGACATAGTTATCAGCCAGAGTCCGACACAGGCTACTCCAGTGGCTACGCCACCACAGGCTACCCTACACCATATTTTCATCCACCTCCGTCTATTCATGTTCATGTTCCTGTTTAGCAGATTTATGCTCCTGCAGAGGATGTACAAATGGCAAGTTTGAGGATAGTTCGTCCTGGATGCGAGGTGTGGGACCACTTTGTGAGGGAGTTTCGGACCAGATACCACACCATGATGACTTGGGATGAGTTTCGTACATTTGTGTCTCAAACCAAAAGTTATCATCTTATTGGGGAGCTGCCCTCAGAGTCAGACGAGTCTGCAAGCCACAGTGGGGTACATATCAACAGGGATATTGGGGCTACTAGACTCATTGTATTTGTATTTGGATTTGAGTTTGATGTGTGTACTTTTACGAGTCTCATTGTATTTTTCATTTAGAATGAGTGTCATGTTTATACTTTGTACTTTGTATTCAATTCTAATAAAATTGAATGACAATGGATGTTTGTGTAGATTACATGGCATAAATATCATCAATTTTACATGAAATTCTTCCAGGAGGTTTTAAACTGAGAAACAGCCAAAGAAACATCAAATCCATGCGAATCTGGCCAAACCTGGGGCTGTAGGGCAGAACCAACACTGCTCGGGCCGGATCCACCCGAATCGACCCGATTCGATTCGATTCGGGTCGAATCGGATCGCATCAGGGGGAATCCGATTCGCTCCGAATCGGCACTCCAGCAAACCATGATTGTGCCACTGTGTAACATAGGCTACACAGTGACACAATGAAGGGGGGTCAAACAGGGCCCTCATCACATATAAATACATTGTTCTAATTTTTTTTGATGTTACAAGTGCACCCATAGACATATATGACTTTGTTTTAATTACTTATTTGCAATTTAATGTTATATTTTATTTTCCTTTCATATTTACATGTATGTGTGAATGCATTTTAATTGTTTACTTACAATTTAATTTGTAAATGAATGGATTTAATTGGTTATATAATAACTTGGCCCATGGAAACTCAAATTTGTGAAGTATCTTTGTTTTCACCTTGTATTTATTAGGCATTCAAATATATAGTTCACGTTTTTTTAAATATTATTTTAATAAAAATCGCTTCAAGCGCCTAGGCCTTTGTGGCTGAGGCGACCCCTTGGTCGCCTCACGCCTCTGACCACATAAGTGCCTAGAAGGCCATTCTTCCTCCTTCCCTTCTCTTCATCCCTACCCCTCCTTTTATAAGAGTTGAGGAGCCTCCATGGGGAGGTTCCTCGGGAGACATTTTCCCCAGAGGGAGAACTTCCCCAGGTGCACAGGAGGGGGAAAACCTCCCCGCCAGTTTGGGGGGGGGGAGCCTCCCTACTGACCTGGGTGGGGAACCTCCTGCTCCCGCGGGGAGAACTTCCCCGTCGGCGTGGACGGGTGTTGGCACATAAAAATTTTCAAACCCAAAAACACCCATTTTCCAAACCCAAAAAATACAAGAAATTCCCAAATTCCCCAAAAATCCCGAAACCTCAATTTCCCAAAAACCTAAAACTCCAAAATACCAAAATTCCTCAAAATCTCCCAAAATTCCAGAAAATACCCAAATTTCGAGAAACTCCTGAAATTCCAGAAATTCCCTAAAATCCCAAAATTTCTTAAAAAACTAAAAAAATCCCAAGAAATCCCAAAATTCTTAAAAAACCTACAAAAAAAATAAAAAAGTCCAAAAATCCCCAAAATTGGGCACCTTCGGTTGGAGCCCAACCAAAATCGGGTACCTCCGGTTGAACCCCAATCGGAGGTGGGTGACTCCGGTTGGATCTTCAACCGGAGCCCCCCTCCACCCCCTTCTAACCGGAGGGGGGTACCTCTGATACCCCCTCCAACCGGAGGTGGGTGCCTCCGGTTGCCACCCAACCGAAGGGGGTCCCCTCCTTCCAAACCAGAGGGGGGGTACCTCCGGTACCCCCTCCGAACCGGAGGTACCCACCTCCGGTCACCTCTCCTCTCCAACCAGAGGGGGTACCTCCGGTCCCCCTCCTCTTTACACCCCCACCAATCGGAGGTGGGGTGCCTCCAGTTGCACCCCCAACCGGCACCTACCTCTGGTTCCTCCTCTTCACCCCCCTCACCTCTATAAAAGGGGGGGGGGGTGTTAGTTGGAGAGGGGTTGGAGCCCCCCTCTTTGGCCCCTCCAAAGGGGTCTTGGGCTTGGTCTTTGGATCCTCTCCCTCTTGGTCCCTTAGGGCCTTTGGCCCCCATTCCTTGGAGGCTCCCCCAAGGGAGCTCCCTTCTTGGCCGCCCCAAAGGGGATTTTGCACATCTCCCTTAGACTCCCACCTCCGGTCCACCAAACATCCAACCGGAGACATCCCACCTCCGGTCCACCAAACATACAACGGAGGCACCCACCTTCGGTCCAAAAAACCCAACCGGAGGCACCCACTTCCGGTCCAAAACCCAACCGAAGGTACCGTACCTCCGAAAATCGCTGAAAGGTACAACATTGTAGAAAAGTCCCAGGTTAAGAGGGGAAATGACATAAATGCCTCTGATGTCTGGAAATTTGCATAAAAGCCCTCGACTTGTGGGAAATCACATAAAGACCTCGAGAAGAGTAGAAAATTGCAGAAATACCTCCGGGATAGGGAAAATTGCAGAAACACCCTAGTTTGTGGAAAAAAAATACAAACATGCCCCTAAAGGGTTGGAAATTGCAGAAAAGTCTCCGAATGGTGCAAAATTTTAAGGAGGTTCCTTTGTTGCCCAAAAAATTGCAGAAAGATCCCCGAAAGGTGCAGAAATACCCCATTTGTGGGGAAAATTACAGAAATGTCTTTGTTGGAAAAATGGCAGAAATACTCCGATTTAGGGGAAAACTACATGTGAACCCTCACAAAGTTTAAATTGCATGGAAGTCTTTGGCCGGTCCCGAAAAATGGCACAAAGTCCCTGGCAAGCTCCAAAGGCAATAGAGCTCAAAGCGAGAACGCCGTTGGCACAACTCGGTGGAGCGGTACCCACGTCACTTCTCTGAAGTAGCTTGCGCTCTCTTGGGTCGGACCTGGGTTAATCCCGCTTGCTAAATATGTTCGGAAAAGTCAGTAAATGATGTAGATGTCTGAGTATGCCAATCAATGGTGAAGACATCTGAGGAAGTCAACAAATGGCCGAAGCACTCAGGAATGCCAAGAAATGACAGAAGCACCCAGAGAAGTCAATAAATGACAGAAATACCCGGAACCACTCGGAGAAGTCATAAATGATGGAAATGTTCGAGTATGCCCATAAATGGCGAAGACACTTGAGAAAGTCAATAAATGATCGAAGCACTCGGGAATGCCAAGAAATAGCAGAAGCACCCAGGGAGTTAATAGCGGGGAACCTCCTCGCCTGCAGACAAGGGGGAACTTCCCCGCTAGCGATGGTAGGGAACTTCCCCTCCTACGCACGGAGGGTTGAGAGAGGGGAGGGGGGGGGGCTGTGTTTTTGGTTTATTTTTACACCCTTTTCTTGGTGTAATTTTTGGTGTCACCAGCCCCATTTCTAATACCTAATTATGAAATAATTAGGAAATTTTACCTAATTACATACCATGAAATGCAATTAGCAGTATGCTTGAATCTTAAAACAATCAATGAAGTTTAATTAAACTTCAGTTGACCCTAAACATATTTAATACACAAAGGTCTCAATTTTTAATACTTAATTATGACCTAATTAGAAATTATCCTAATTACACGACATAAAATGCTATTAGCAACGTGTTTGAACCCTAAAACAGTCAATGAAGTTTAATTAAGCTTCAATTGACTTTAACCACATCTAATTGCACAAAAGTCTCAAATTTAAGAGACTAATTAGGTCCTAATTTGGAGGTTTTATCCTAAACCATGCACAAAAGACTTTTATGTACCCTAGACTCAAACCTATTGCATACGACTCTATAGAAGAAAGCATAAAAACCAAAATACTTACAAGATTCTTCAAGTTTTTGTAGTGCAAACAACAAGAAAGAGCGGCGGCGACGGCGGGAAGATCTTCTCCGGAAGCAAAAACACCTCTCTCAAGCTCCCCAAGCTCCCTCCAGCCCTCCTCCACCTCCCCACTCCTGAAACCCCTCGGATCTTGTTTCAGACGCAAACTCCCCTGTTTGCGTCCGTTTCGGACCGAAACAGGCCAAAATTGGCCGAAACTGACTATTTTATTATTATGTTTTCAATGTTTCGGGTTGCTACAGTGCAACCCCCATTTTCGGATTGGTCCGGTCCAAAACCGAAACGGTTAAACTCACATCCATGCTTATTCCAAGCCTGCTGTCATGTGGTTCTTCTTAAGGAAAATTAATTGCATTTGTTCATTATTTCTTCTTTTCTGGTTTCATGGAAAATATATCTCCTTTAGCCATTGTCTGCAGTTTCTTTAAGGAAGTGGTGCTCCATATAATGGTTGATCAAGTGCTAACTCATATAGTTGAAAAATGGAATTAGCTTGTAGCCTTGTACTGACTTGGTTGTACTTGACTTCAGCGCCCCAAGATCATATGATTCTCTGCCCAACATAAGCCTCAAACAGTATGCTTCTTTTGGAAAGTCTTTACCATGCGACTTGACCAATCCCTAAGTGTGGAACCTCTAATGATCAAATTGATTTATTTGACTTATCATGAACTACTCATGGTTATCTTTATGCTAAACTGTATATTGCATCAAATAAGCACCTGAAATTCACTTTCTTACATTTTCCATATGCACTTTGGTCAAGATTGTTCCTTGCACTGAATTCACTGTCCTTCTGTATGAATTAGAAAGTGTAACACCCTATATAAGAATATGTTAAATAGACTAAATCAACAGATTACTAATAACTCGGACTAGTCATTTTCGGAGCTCGAGTAGGAAAAGAACTCTGAAGTTAATCTTGCTCAGTTGGGGGAAGTCTTAAGATGGGTGACCTTTCTGGGAAGTCTACCAACTAACACGGTTGTTGGGTCAATTTGCTAATTGGGTTGTCACAAATGGTATCAGAGCTATACCCCAGTCGGAAGTGTAGGAACTAAGCGCCGCATAGGACAAAGTGCTACGCTACGAGAGCTACCTCTTGAACCCATAATGGAACAAAGTGCTGCATAATAGGAGCCACCTCTAGAATTTTGCATTCCTGAGGGTTTGACTGTGTGCTACATGTGCTTAGTGACGAGGACGTCGCCTATATAACAACTGTAGATTCATCATCAGAGCCTTATCCCATTATTTGGGGTCGGCTACATGAATTCTTTTCCGCCACAAATTTCTATCAAGTGCTATAGTCGTGTTTAAACTCAAGAAGTCCAAGTCTTCCTAATAACATCGCACCATCTCATTTTAGGCTTTCCCCTAGCTCTTTTACTGGTATCCACTAAGATTTTATCACATCTTTTAACCGACGCCGAGTTAGGGCGACGGTGCACGTGTCCAAACCACCTAAGTCTATTTTCTCTTTTTTCTATCAATCGGAGCTATCCCCAAATCCTCACGGAAGCGCTCATTCCTAATCTTATCTTTCTTAGTCTTACCACACATCCATCTCAGCATCTTCATCTCCGCCACACACATTTTGTTAATATATTTCTTTCGCACTGCCCAACACTCGGTACCATATAAATAATGTAGGTCTCACTGCCGTTCTATAAAACTTTCCTTTAAGTTTCACTGGTATACGACGATTGCAGAGGACTTTTGATGCACTTCTCCATTGTTGCCAACCTACCTTAATCCTGTGTGTCACATCATCATAAATCTCCCCATTCTCTTGGATGATAGACTCTAAGTATCGAAAGCTACTACTCTTAGGAATATCTTGTCCATCAATTTGAATCATATCTTCCTGTAACACCCTCTTATTATTGTAATTACAATGCATAAACTCTAATTTATTTCTACTGATTTTAAAACCTTTAGATTCCAAGGCATGTCTCTAACTTTCTAGCTTAGCATTTTAACCATCAATACTCTCATCAATTAGGACAATATCATCCGCAAATAGCATACACCAAGGGATATCATCATGCAATTGCTTAGTTACCTCGTCTATAACCAGAGCAAAGAGATACGGGTTTAGAGCAGAACCTTGATGCAAACCTACCGTGGCCGGAAATTCACAAGTCTCTCCAGCAATAGTTCTCACACTAGTAGTGGCACCCTCGTACATATCCTGGATCAAGTCAACATATCCTTGAGAAACTCCCTTCTTAATTAAAGTCCATCAAATCAAATCTCTCGGTACTCGATCATATGCCTTCTCCAAATCAAGAAAAAACATATATAAATCTCTTCTCATCTCTCTATACTTCTCCATTAACTGCCGTAATAAGAAAATAGCTTCTGTAGTAGATCTACTTGACATAAAACTAAACTGATTTTCTGATACAATAGTCATACATTGCATTCGTTTTTCGATTACTCTTTCCCAAAGTTTTATAGTGTGACTCATAAGTTTAATTCCACGGTAATTATTACAGTTTTGAATATCCCCTTTGTTTTTATATAAAGGAACCACGACATTTTTTCTCCATTCTTCTGGCATTCTCTGTTCCTTCAAAATTTTATTGAAAAGTTTAGTTAACCACTTAATACCAATGTCTCCTAAGGCTTTCCACACTTCAATAGGTATGCCATCCGATCCTAAGGCCTTGCCCAATTTCATTTTTCCTAAAGCATCACCTACTTCTGACATCTTAATACGCCTGAAATATTGATATTTATCACATTTTGTTGACTCATGATTCTCTTCTAAAGAGACATCCTTAAAACAATCTCTATTTAGTAATTCTGAAAATAGCTACACCATCTCTCTTTAACCTCTAGATCCTTAACTAATTTTTTTTGATCTTCATCTTTAATGCAACGAACATGATCTAGATCTCTACTTTTCTTTTCTCTTAATTTAACAAGTTTAAATATATCTTTTTCACCCTCTCGGTTCCTAGTTTATTATGTAATTCTTCAAACACCTTTGATTAGCTTCACTAACTATTCTTTTAGCCCTCTTTTTAGCTTTTTTATAAGCTTCTAAAGTTTGGCTATTTTTATTACTTTGCCAAGCCTTAAAACAATCTCTTTTAACTCTAATAGTCTTTTGAATTTTCTCACTCCACCACCAAGTCTCTCTTTCGCCTTTAGATTCACCTAAGAGTTGTTTTGCTACATTCTTTATACAATTGTAACATTATTCCACATTACATTAACTTCTTGGTCTAAATTCCAAATATTTTCTTTTACTAGATGATTTTTAAATGTTTCCAAAATTTTACTTTTTAAATTCCACCACTTAATCTTAGAGCAATTATTTAGGATGGTTTTTCTTTTAAATTTTGGGATAAGGACATCTATTACTAGTAACCTATGTTGTGGGGCTAAACTCTCTCCAGGGATAACTTTGCAATCTTTACACAAAACTCTATCAGTCTTTCTAATAAGAAAATAATCAATTTGACTCTTATGTGTACCACTCTTATATGTTCTTAGGTGTTTGTCTCTCTTCTTAAAGAAAGTATTAGCAATTACTAGATCATAGGCCATAACAAAATCAAAATAACAACTGTAGATTGTAACACCCATATAAGAATATGTTAAATGGATTAAATCAGTAGACTAACAATAACTCGGATTAGTCATTTTCAGAGTTTGAGCAGGAAAAAAACTCCGAAGTTAATCGTGCTTAGTTGGGGGAAGTCCCAGGATGGGTGACCTTTCTAGGAAGTTTACCAACTAACACGGTGGTTGGGTCAATTTGTCGATTGGGTCGTCATAGAAAGAGACTTTTTTTCTCTCTAAAGTACACTAGCTTGTAGAAACAGATCCTTCCACTGCCTTTATGGACTTTCTTAGCAGTAGCATTGAGATTACTTGGCTAATGCATTGGGACTCATGAAGATGTCAGCTTTTTCGTTGGGATTAGAATTGAAATTGCCGCATTCAATATTGGCATGCATGTTCACCAACAATGCATTATCTTGGTGTAACTATTTTCAAATGGTTCTGATAGAAATTCATGGGAAACATCTCCATGAAAAAAGGGTTGTGGATTGCATCACAGTTTTTATTGGAAAAGAGGTTGTCAAAGATGCAGGGAAGAGGTTCCTCTGCCACTGAACTCACATGAAATGATGATCTGAAGGACTTGTACGGGCTTAATAACAACCTTCCAAAACATAACACTAATTTTGACAAATGGATCTTGATCAATTGTAGATGTATGACAAATCATGAAGCCAAATATTCTCTAAGTGCATTCTACCTCTCCAAAAGACAGTGCCATTGCATTCCTTCCAGATAGTCCAACAAACAACATGGGGAAGCATAGACAACATCTCCAAGCATTACCCTTGAAGCCAAATATTCTTCTCTAAGTGGATTCTACCTCTCCAAAAGACTGTCATTGCATTCCTTCCAGGTACTCCAACAAACAACATGGAGAAGTGTAGACAATATCTTCAGGCATCACCTTTGCGCATTATTTCTTCCACAGTTCCAAAATTGAATATATGACGGTCAGCCTGCAAGGGTCTTCCAAACCATTATGCTAATAGGTGAAGATGTTGACAAACTTGTAGCTGGCAAATTTCATCTTTGGTGCTTCAGCAATGCTATCTGCATTCTAGTTTCGTGGATCTTTCTTCATGTCTAATGTCCTGTATTTAAGTTTCTTTGTTGTTGTTGTCAGCCCTTAGGGTAGTGAAAGACCAACCATGGCTGCAGGAGCAGAAATAGAGAGAATGTTGCAAAACTTTCTTTGAGAGGTGAAAAATCAAATGGCTGAGGGGCAGGTTTATCTCTGTGAGGCTCACAGATGGTGGTAATTGAATGATGTTCCTAATCCCAATCACGCTCCCCATATCCATTGCCTTTTATGGAGGTGTTATTTACCAGTTTCGATAAGGCTCATAACTTGTTACAATTGATATAAATCTCCTCTTTATTTGCCCTTGATAGGGGCATAAATCCATACTAATGATATTTGGTAAAGCTATGCCAAATCTTACATAACCCATATGTCTAAGGTCTCTTGTAGCAAAGAGAGAGAAGGAAACTAGCATAAACCTTAAATCCCCCTATCTAGACTGGGGGGTTCATTGTTGTTCTTCAGCTATCTCCTGTATGTGCTATAATCTGGTTCTTTAAATGTCCATACCTATTCACTTCCCATGGTCCATGTCTCCTTGTTTTAGGTTTCACCAAGTTTCAGACCTTCCCTTTTGTTCCTCCCCTTCTCTGCCCCAATATGTCCAAGAAGGGAACAAGTATATTTGACTATTTGTAGAACAAAGGTAAAGTTACTGTTCTATTTTCTTGCTTGAACATGCTACATTTCTGTTGTTTCATGTGTTGCTAGGTATCAGATTTTCTCTTATCCCCACCTTACCCAGCCATAAGGAAAAAAAATGCTGGGGTAAATTTGTGGAACGGAGACACAGTCTTCTCTTTTCCTGCTTGAACAATTTTCATATCCTGGTCCGTTGTGTTCATGGAACATTTCTAAGTTATGCTTTGCCTATAATATGAAGGTTCAAAGAACTGCAAAACCACCTGTTTGTAAGATTATGGACTATCATAGAGTGAAGTACAAGAAAGAAGCAACGGAGAAAATGCGTGCCAAAGCCAAGGTAAGAATTTTTATTTCTTTTTGTCACAGGGAAGCAATTATAATTAATGATTTTGAAACCTTTATGAGATGCTCTTTTTAATATTTTTATCATTGGTCACTAATTTCCTGGAAAACTTCGCCATGGAATGCAGGATCAGATTGGTCCAGGAATTGGCCTGGGTTGAGATCGGCCGGCCGATCCTCACTCCTCAGGAAGTCTGGTCGATCCAGGATCAGCCAAATTAAAAAATGGTTTTGTTTGAAAAAAAGGGAAAACCAGAATAAATTCAGAAAAAATCTGGAAAACGTCTTCAATATTTTCATATATATGTTTATGATATATGTAATCATATTCATAAATGTACCCATTAATATATATTCTTATACAATATGTATGTAATCATATACTATATACATATCATATTAATATATAAACATAATTAGTATGTTATCCAATGGGATAAGGCTTTGATGATGATGATAATTAATATGTATATTCTTATAAATGTATATATTATACATATATCACAATCTAATGATTGTGAATAGTGTTGGAATATGGAGCACTTTATACATATATCTCATATTGATGAACACTTTTACATATATATATATATATATATATATATTATATATATATATATATATATATATGGGTGTGTGTGTGTGTGTGTGTTAATGTACAAACAATCATATATTAATGTAAAAATAATAACAATATGCATATATATATATAGTTAGGGCATATATATATGACATTGAATGTATACATATACATAATATGTATATTTATATATATTTGAATATGTAATCATATATATGTATATGTATGTATTTATGTATGTCACATATATGTCTATATGCTTTTGTGTACTTACATACATAAATAAGTAAATTAATGTAAACAATCATATTAGACATTAATTTGTGTGTTTATATACTTATGTATTAGTTTATATATGTGAAATGATGGTTTAATACATTATTAATTAATGTATATAATAAAAATGTGGCAGAATCGGCCTGGGATCCATCCAGGCTGATCCAGACCGATCCTGGTCGATTCGGCCGGAATTTAAACTATATAGGGGCTTTCCCTTTGGAATCGGATCGGCCTAGGCGGATCTGATCCAGAATCGGCCGATCCCGATCTGGATCAACCAATTCTTTATTCCATGAACTTCACATTACATTTTTCAGCAAGGACCCTAAAAATGGATGTAAATGACTTTCTGTTCATCAGTAGGTGACTGTTTAACACGTGAAATATCTCCAATCTTTATCTTTTAGAAGAAAAAGATAAATTGTTGATGTTTATCTATTTTGCGGGCATGCCAGTCTATTAAAACAGACAAATTTCATTCATTTATCAGGCGATTTGGGTGTCGTGTACTGGACATTTCCCCATCGACCGAAATCGATTTTAATTTACATCGAGGTGACCTCGAACACCTTTGATTCTCTGTCAATGAACACAATTTTGTCTCTATTTGTTGTGACAATATCGATCTTGATGATCATCCTTCATGGATACATACTCTTGCAAAGAAATTCGAAGTGTTCATTGCTTATACACATAATTTGAAACACAACTGGTCTTTCAAGACCTTTACAAATGGTCCCGATTATATGATCAGGTCTTCAACATTTCATTCGGTCAAAGTCGGACCCTTTTGAATTTGCTTCTGTCACGATCAGATTGTTGATTCATATCTTCATCACGATCAGACCGTTGGATTTGAATTTCACCATGATCAGACCGTTGAATTTGAACATCACCACGATCGGACCGTTGGATTTGAACTTCACTACGATCGGATCGTTGTATTTGAATATCATTGCGGTCGGATCATTGGATTTAAACTTCATCACGATCGGATCGTTGTACTTGGATATCATTACGATCAAATCGTTGGATTTGAATATCATTACGATCGGGCCGTTGGATCGCCAAGATGATCACTGTCGACCCGTTGTATTTGTTTTGTAGTCACCATCACCCTTTAACAATGATGAAACCTTTAAGCGGTCTCACCATGTTAGGTTTCTGCAAGTTTGTACCCCTTTTGGGATTTTTGCTGCAATCTTTCACCCTTTCTGGGAATTTTGCAGCCCTCTCACGTCGTGGTATTTTTGTGAGTATCAGCCACTATGATCAGAGAGCTAAAAACTTGGCCAATGTTGTGTTTTGAAGAAGAAACCTGGAGGAGATTTGGACAGCGTTGTATCTATGACTATTCAAGAGCTCCTTGCCATTTTCTGACATTTCTAGGCACCTCAGTCATTCCTTGGCCTTTTTAGACCTTCTGCCATCGGCTGATATCTTCGGGTTCTTTCTGTCATTTTTTGACTTTCCCGAGTAGTCCACAGGCTTTTCCGTCATTGGTTGACTTTACTCGGGTAGTCCACAGGCTTTTGCCATTTTTTGACATTTTATGTCTTCTGTCATTTCTTGACATTCTCGGATATTTTTGCCATTTCTTGGCTTTTTCGAGCAGTCCCGGGTATTTCCGTCATTTGTTGACTTCCTCGGATGCTTCGCCATTTATTGGCATACTCGGATATTTCCGTCATTTATTGACTTCTCCGAGCATCTTGTATCATTTCCCGATCTCTTGGGGCTTTTCAATCATTTCATGACTTCCATGGGTATATTTGTCATTTCTTGACGATCCCAAGACCTCGCCAGTCGTAAACTGGACTCAGGAGAGCGCACGCCGCTTCAGAGAAGTGACGTGGGTCCCGCTCCACCGAGCCGTGTAAACAGTATGAACCTTGTATAGTTTCTTCTTTTGAGGGGATTTTCTTGTAATTTCTGAACTTCGGCGTCATCTTGGTGACTTCCATGAAGCTCGAACATAGCTTGAAAGACTTTCTCACAAGCGGGATCACTTGTGCAATTTCCTCTTTCAAGGTCTTTGGGTTTGGAACCTTTCGAGGGACATTTCTGCAATTTCTATTCTTCAAGAGTATTTCTGCAATTTTCCCTCTTGAAGATGTTTTGGTGATTTCTGTCCTTTTGGGGACATTTTTGCACTTTTCACCCTTTGGAGGGTATTTCTGTAATTTTGTCCTTTCAGATGATATTTCTGTAATTTTCCTTAATCCAGGGATATGAGCAATTTTCCCTGACACAAGGATTTTTCTGCAATTTTGGACAGCAGGAGGACTGATTTGCCATTTTCTGTCCTCCGGGGGCATTTCTGAAATTTTCTCGCAAACAGGGACGTTTCTGGAATTTTCCCTTAACATGAGAGTATTTCTGGAATTTTCCCTCAATCAGGGACATTTCTGGAATTTTCCTTAACATGAGGGTATTTCTGGAATTTTCCCTCAATCATGGGGGTATTTCTGGAATTTCCCTTCAAGCAGGGATATGTTTGCAATTCTTCCTTGACTCTGGCATTTCTGCGATTTTTCCTCGAACAAGGTATTTCTGCAATTTTTGTCTTGAACAGGGTATTTCTGCAACTTTCCCCTTGATCAGGGTATTTCTGTGATTTTCCCCTTGATCAGGGTATTTCTGCAAATTTCCCTCAAACAGGGGTTCATCCGCAATATTCCCTTACACGTCTTTCTGCAATTTTTCACGAGACAAGGGTATTTCTGCCATATTCTTGACATTGTATTCAGTATGCCAATTTTCTGATTTGTATCACTTTTCATGTGTATTTATGCAATTATACAAAGTATTGGGTATAATTGCAATTTGCAATCTATTGCAAAAATATAAGTCTATTTGAACATGTAAATGGACAAATGTGTGCATTTGTAATTCTCCATCGTGAAATCATGACATACATGCTTTTCTTTTCACTTTGGGCCATTTTACAAATAACAAACTTCTATGGACTTTTCTGTAAAAAAAGAATCCATGTACAGGAGGCTGCGGCCTTCTTTCCTTCACCAGTCTTCCACAAATCCTTGGTCGCAGAGCAGTGGCTGCTCCAAGCCTCCTTCACCAGTCTTCCACAAATCCTTGGCCGATTTTCTAGCTCTCCCAAAACTTGGCGGATCTCTTTCTCCTCCTTTTCTTTGGCATTGGACTCCTATTTATAGGATTGGGGGGAGAGTTGGACACCCCACCGGGGCATCTCCAAGCACCCCACCGGAGCATCACATTGAATGGCATTAAATGCTCCCATTTTCTTCCTTTATTTATTTATTTACTTAGGAAGGAGAGAGAGGAGAAGGGGATCGGTGAGAGTCCCACCGGGAAGTGGGTCCCACTAGTGAACAGTCCGGTGGGACTCCCCACCGAGTGGGCAGTCCCGGTGGGACTCCCACCGGTGAGCTGTCCCGGTGGGACTTCCCACTGGGTGGGCAGTCCTGGTGGGATTCCCACCGGGCGGTGGGTCCCACCAGTGAGCCCCTGTGGGACTCCCTCCGGGCCAGTCCACATTGGGGTAGACTCCCAGTGGGATTTTTTTTTTGAATTTTGGTTTTTTGGGATTTTCTGAAATTTTCAGAAATGAGGAATTTCATGGATTTTTTTTTTGGGTTTTGGGATTTCTGGGAATTTAATATTTCTGGATTTTCTGGGTTTTGGGGATTTCTGGAATTGGAGTTTGGGGAACTTCTGAAAATTCCAGAAATGATATTTTTTTAGGGATTTTTGGATTTTCAGGTATTTACAGAAAATATGACATTTTCTGAAAATGTGGATTTCTGGAAACTTGAAATTTCAGGCAATATAGTATTTCTGGAAATCACAGAAATGGGATATTTGAAAGATTTTAGGTTTTCAAAGATTTCTGAAAATTGTAGCAATGACGTATTAAACTTTGAAAATTCAGAAAATTAGATTTTTGGGTTCTGAAAATTCAAGAAATTGGGTAATGAGGGTTTTCAGATTTTCTGGAAGTGTGAATATTTCTGGAATTTCTGGTTTTGGATATTCTGAAATTTTGTTTTTGTTTTTTTTTTTTTCAGAAATTTTGGAATTTCGGAGGCTGTTTTGACCTTTTTGCCCTTATCACATGGCCATTGTTTTATACCATTTTACGCCATGATTAGCACATTTGTCCATGTATAATTTATTTATCACCAAAATACTCAAAAAAAATTAATGAATATTTTTGGTGTCAACAGTGACACACTTTATTAATGAATGATTGAACCAGCATTGCTCATATCATGTCTTCTTTCTGCCATGTGATATGTAAAGTGAAAATAATACTCATTGTAACAGTGCTTTGTACAAGGCAGGCTTTACGAGATAGCTCATTGGGTTTTGTAATGTAGTTTTACTTGTAGTTGTATTTATGATTTGTACTGGGAATCATTTAGGTTTCCATCTGTTGCTATAGTTTATTTCTACCTTTCTGCATTTTGCTTCATTGTTATGTAGTTTGGGTAGATGAGGTATCTCTCCTCTACATTTGATCGTATTACCATTTTATCTTTGACTTGAATTGATGGTAGAATCCAGATCTTTTCAAAAGCAAAAGAACATTGTAAGCGAGATGTAATATCGTCGATTGCTTATCCATTGCAGTCTGAAACAACTATACGGAAAGGGGATTTCAAAGAAGTTCGCTTGAAAGGAAAAATTGTAAGCATTCTCATCCTGCTGATTATATGCTGTTTAAGTTCTTTTTGTTGCCATGTTGACAACTGATTGGGTTTAAATTACTTTTATAACATCCCCATCGTAAACATTGTGACAGTTCAAGTGGAAAAGAAACAAGTGGATGTAGGCTGATTTGATGCCCTCATCTACATTGTCCGAACCAACCATATTCACATCGCTTGCCATTTTGTCATTCAAGTGATTACTCCTGTAACTGTTTGATGGGTGCTTATTGTAGTACCTTGGAAAAGCAGTTTGAGCTCGATTACTTATCTTGAGCCATTCAATACATCATTGTTCACCATCATCATCATCGTTAGAACCTTATCCCAATTATTTATAGTAAGCTACATGGATCCTACCTGATTTCTATATTCTATCAACTGCTATGTTCACAGTCAAACCTAGAGATGCCATCCATTTTGTACACGAAAATTCTTAATTTGGGTCCTGCTAGAGTACCGTTACTTTCTTGCTTTTAAATTTTGCCACACCTTTTGACCAACGCCAAAGTTGGACATCATTCATCAATGCACATTCAACACATCTGAGCCTATTATCTCTCCATGTAATGTAAACTGGAGCTATGCCTTATGTTCTCTTTCATAGATTCATTCAAATCTTATTCTTAATCTTCCAACTCATCGATCCTAGTGTCCTCGTACATTTTTGTTTTCGCTTGTTCTCTCTCTCACTATGTTTGAGTGCAAGGTAAGTGAAATGAAAGTTGAGGTCCAAGGAAGTATTGGAAGGTCACCCTCATGTAGCTGAGTTGTGTTGCTGATTTTCCTGAGCATGTCTCTTGATTAGGTGATAGTGGAGTTTGCAGCACTCATTTCCGTGATTTGGTGTCAGGGGAACTTGTTGTCATGCCCTTGTCCCAAATTGACGAGGCTCAATCAACTATGGAGGTGAGGGTGGACTGGAAGAAAGGTACACAAAGGAAGGAAGGTAGAACAATGCAATAATCTTTATAAAGCAAGAGTAATATCCAGGACGTTCAGATAACGTAAGATGTTAGGCCATGTTTGGTATGTAGATAGATCAGGGATAGGAGGATATCCCCACTCCTATCCAATACCAAACATAGCCTTAAAGACTTATAGGGTGTTTGGGAGCACTTTTTTTTGAAAGGTTATTTCTACCTAAAAAATTATGTTGTGTCAGTTTTCGACTAAAATTTCAAAATTAAAGAAAATTGGTATTATTTGTTTGGCAGAAGTGCCATAATTTTTAAAATTTGTGTACATTTGTTTGGCAGATATTGTCTGCTCGCCTATCCCTGTCGTTTCTTTCCCTCGCTCCCGTTCGTCTCTCTCTCTCTCCCCCTTCGCCAATCTCACAGCACCTCTGCGCCTCTGCTCCTCCCTCACCACCACCGCAACACCCTCCCTCTCACTCTCCCACATCCGCACGCAACGCGCGGGAAGCTCCCACGCCTCCTTCAACGTTGTGGGACCTTCTCCCCCACTGTTGCAGCCCTTTTGCCGTCACGACCCCTTCCTCCCTCCTCACCGTCGCTCGCGAAGTAACTGCGGGGGAGCTGCCGCGTCACCCTCCAGCCCGTCGCGCGGAGGCATTGGGGCCCGTCCACCGTCGCCCACCCTCTCAGGGGGAGGGGGGGCTTCCGGCGGGGGGGGGGGGGGGGGGGGGAGGAGGGGCGGCGCAGGTGGGGGGCGATCCACGGGGGGGAGGAGGGGGCAGCGCAGGGGGGGAGATCCAGGGGGGAGGAGGAGGGGTGATCCCCGGGGGGGGGGGGGGTTCCGGCGGGGGAGAGAAGGGGGCGATCAGGGGGGGGGAACGTCATGCGTGAGAGTTTAAAAAAACAATTGGTGAAGACTTATTTTTTTCTCAAGAGAATTTTAGAGGGTGGGATTTCTTCCCTAAAAAAAAGATATGCCTTACCAAACGTGTGTTAGTGAGCATCTATTTTTTTTTTTTTTTTTTAATTTTAGAGAAAAAAGAGGTAAAAAACTGCAACCAAACACCCTATTACAGTTTCACATTTATTCTTGTGCCCTTTAATGGTTCAACTTTGAATCTCTTAAGAACTTTATCCATGAGTTTCATAACCACTATTTCATATGACATCCTGTGCATCTGCCTCAAGATATATGAGAAAAATATCATTAGAGAGGATAATATGCTGTTTAACTAATAAACAGAACCTCTGATTATCTATTCAACTGACAGAAGAGTCATATGTTTCTATTCTTAATTAAAACCAGGAACAAAAGGACATTGAGGTAAAAGCAGAGACTGTTAAAGGACTGATTGAACGTGGTTACAGAGTAAAGGTATGTTTTTTATATTTATAATCACATTTTCTTGAGTTTTCGTGCTCATGGTTTCACAAAGTTGTGACTAATTAACTACCATCTGTTGGGAGTGACACTGTCCTGTTGTGTACTATGTTCAGTACTTCAGTCACATATGGCTTTGTAGTCATAAAGCATTAGAAATCCTGTGTAATTGAAACTTACATCTCTCAAGTTTTTACAGGTGTGATTTTTAAGGTTTCTGGTAAAAATTAAAATACAATTTTTTATATTCCAGTGGATAGACTGAGAAGGAAAGCTTATTTATTTATTACCATGATTCAATAATTGTTGAATTTGCTTTATATGAGGAACCTCTCCTGTCATCCCTGGTTTGAACTTCCTCTATTTATTTTAATAAAACTAGCAGCACAAAGTACAATTCATTTTGGAAAAAGAAATAATTTCTTTGTATCATTATGGATGTTTGTCACTTTACGTCTGACATTCTGGAGAAATCTATTGGGTTGATGAAAGGTTCTTCGCATCTGTACTTGATCAGATGGTGCTTGCACAAGGACATGGACTACAGATTGTCTTGATGCTATATTATTCCATGATGGCATCTGGAAATGCAGATCTGTGAGTGGTCTCTGCACAAGTGCACATTTATCATGGGCCTGCATGGTATTTATAAGTGCATGGCTATTCCTGCCATGGGATCATGGAGTCAAAGAATGGTGAATCCAGATATACCAGCTAGGACTTGCCCAATTTTTATGCTTTTGGGTCACAATTATCAAATGGAAAGGAAATCTTGAGACTATGCTAGAATTCGCTTTTTCCAGTTTTTACAAGCATTTTAAATAACTTTTGACCAGCAGAAGTGCACCACTGAACTTGTATTTAACCAGTTCAGATTCAACCACGAAATCAATAATCTAGCTCTGGATTTTTTTAATTCATTGGATTTAGTACCTATGAGAATACCTTTATGGGGCTACATATTTCATAATCTTTTTACTATCACTCTTTCTCTTTTGTTGATGAAAGAGACACAAACCACTATGCAGAAAGGGGGTTAGTACCAAATTAACTTTTGGAATGTGGATAACAGATATTCTCATCTTTTGGAACTTGATGTTTTAAGGGAAATATGTATTTGTTTTAGCGGCTGGAAGCCTGGAATGTTGATTTTTCACCCTCCAAACAGATTTTCTACCTACTCCTGGACTGTGTCATTCTTCCCTGTAAAATCTATGAGAATTTGTGATTGTTTTCCCTTTTTTATGTCTTTCTGAAAACCATGTTCCAGAAATCTTCTTGTTATGAAGTTCATCAGTGGGAGGCCCTGCTATGCCCTCTCCTTTTTTATGTCTCCACATCTCTCCTGTGTGGCGACATGGGGATGTAAAAAGGGATCCTATCAACTTGTTCCGACCTAGGATATCATGAGCTCGGTCTTATTTCACTGTCAAGAAACGAAAGAAGACTTCCATACCCAAGCTTAGCTCAGATGTAGCTCGCTTCTTTTTGGGTGTGAAGCAGTGTTAAACCAAAATACCCAACAAGCATTAGCTCTCCAGCTGCACCAAACTCATGTGCCTTTTATCCTAGGTCTGAACAAGCTGATAGGATCATATTTGTGAGGAGTTGTTTGTTGGTTTTGTCATCAATAACTTGATTATTTTTAGATCAGTGTTGATAGAAACAATGCATGTAAAGGGTCCTATTGAAACCAAGAAATACAGCCTGCCTGCCATCCACACCAGAATAGATAGAGTTTTCCGAAAAAACCTGCTGTGGAGGAAGACTTCCTAGGGATAAGAGACATACAACTGAAGAGAGAGTCAAAAAATGATCTTTCGTGTAAAATCCATCTTGAAAACAAGCACTTACTAAGGTCTATGGCTTTGCAATTTTTTATGATGTTCTTTCTAGTGCCACCAATTGTTTGTATGACATACATGTCATATCAATGTTGGCCAACCTCATGTTAATCTCTGATTTGGATTCTTGAAAATCTGAGCTGTCTCGTGCTGGCTTGTTTGCACTCATGTGAAACTGATGAAATTATAGGTCAGTAGGATTGTCAATCAGCCTGATCTGGACAGAATGGCCTAGCATGGCTCAAATCTGGAATCTAATAGGTTTTTCCACAATATGAAATTTAGTTTCTCCTAAGTTGTAAATACATGTCATCCTTAGTACTAGCTTTTCTTTAAAACTTTAATAACATTGCATTTTTCCTTGATGTTTGTTATCGTAGCTATGTTTGGAGATTGAAAGTCTTTTATTCTTTGATGTTGTTCTTGCCCCTCTACAATCTCTGCACGGAAGTTTTCCTTTCTTTTGATTTGATTTTCCTCTTAAGGTCTCTTAACCTTCCTGTACTATTCCACACCTTTTTATTATCACTGAAATGTGACCCTAGGGTTGCCTTAAAAAACATTGCATTTTTCCAACTTTAATCATAAATAATAATCGTAGAATGCCATCTACTTAACATATACATGAATTTACTTTGAAGGCTTCCCAGGGTTAAGGCCTTGAGCCTTAGCCCATCTCGGGGCGACGGGGCCAGCCCAACTGAGATGTCAGGCTAGGCCTTAAAGGACCATGGCTTAGTCCTTTGCGTTAACATTTTCTCCTATTCTTTCTGACTCGTTGACTGATTGGAACTTCTCTTGATAGATAGAGTGGCTTGTATGATTTTGGCATAGATTGAAGGGCAAATGACCATAAGATGATAGGCTATAAGCTGTAATTACAAGTATTCTGAGTGGTGACAGTGAAGACACTTTTAAAACCTGCAACATGGTATGTGATGGAAAGGTTTCAAGGTGGGATTGTGACAAAAGATAGAAAATTTCACTCACAAATAGAAAAGATGTGAAATGATTGTGAAAATCTGATGATTAACAGCAGAATTTCTGCCTGAGGTCTGCTCTTCTATATGTGCACTATCCCCTATTCTCCAGTCTCTTTTGGTGTAGGAACCCGGCTTGCTGTATTTAGGAGAAAGATAATACATAAATGCAATCTATCGAAAACAGTATGAAATTGCACAATCCTTTTTGTACTGTAATTAAACTGTATATAATTGCACAATCCTTTTCGTATTGCAATTGGACTGTATATAATTGCACTATCCTCTTTGTACTGCAACTTATATTTTCTATCTATACAGTTATAATTGTGTGTCCCACATCTCATCTTCATTTTTGCTTGAGTGGCTGGAGATCCTGATGAAGTATTTGAAATGGACAGATTGCACTAAAAAATTTTCTTTTGTATGTGGCATGCATGTAAATATAGATGTTAGTCTTCTAATTATTGAATCTGAACCTCTGCCACTATTTGAAACAGTGTATGGCACTTCCCTCTAAGCAGAGAGGTACAGAAGAGTGTGATCTTGGGGCCTTGCTATCTCGTCTTACGGATCTGGTAACCACTATGTCTTTGCATTCTCTCCATTGCTGTTTTTCCATTCTCCTGTTGTTTTTGAGCAGACAGAACTGGTTTTAGATTATGTCCATTGAGAGCCCTTGACAGTTTGGTGCACTGGTTCATCCTGAGGGCCTCTTTGTGGGAGGCTTGCTATGCCAACAGATTAGACACACTCCTCTTTTCAGCATAGAATCATGACTGGTGGGAATGCACATGAGAAAATGATGCCACTTTGTTGTGCCGGATTTTGCCCGACCCTCCCCAAAGAGAGAGGTAGAGAAGCAAGGAAGAAGAAGAAGAGAAAAAAGAAAAAAGAGAGAAAAGGGAGGTTACCTCCCTTATGGCCGGCGAAGACCCTCAGGGCCACCGCCACCGCCGCTGGCCCTGTTTGGGGCCGGCACTGGGTCCATCGAGATCCCCAGCCACTGCGGCTGGGGTTGGTTTCCTCTGCTGCCGCCGCTGCTGTCGCTGGCGCCCCAAGCAGCCGCCGCCACGACTCCTGTTTCCTTGCAGGGCTACCGGCGCCCCAAGTTGCCGCCGCCGCTGCGCCCCTTGGCCGCCGCCAGCGCCGTTGCTGCTAGCGCCGCCTCCTCCAACTGCTGCTGCTGCTTCTTCCCGCGCGGGCTGAGCAAAGAGAAGGAGAGAGCAGGCCGCAGCTCTCTCCCCTCTCTCCCAATGCCCTAAAGGGCACAAACACAAAAGGAAAAAGAAAGAGGGGTAAAAAAAAGGAAACAAGGGGAAATATGTAAAAAGTCAAGTGCGAATGACCGGGATGGTGCAAATGACCGGGACGGGGTCTCTCCCCACTCCCTATAAAAGCAAGGGGGGCACCCCAGGCTCAAGAGAGGATTTTGGCTAGCTCCAAAGAAACAAGGCTTCTAGACTGCAAGGCAGTCCAAGGAGAAGGGTCTGCAAGGCAACCCTAAGGAATATTGTGCAAGGCACAATACGAATTTCTCAAGTTTTAAAAAAGTCCATTGGGCTTTCTTATTGGGCCTAAAATTGCTTATTGGGCCGAATTTGTATCTTTGTGCCACGACTTATTGAATGACCACGTTCATAATGTTTAATGGGCCTAAAATTGCTTAATGGGCCGACCTTGGTGTCTTTATGTGATCATGTTAATGGGCATATTGAGCTAATTTATAACTTAATCATGTTTAATATGTGTAATTGATGTGATGCTATGTAACGTTTATTTCATGCTCTTCACAATTAATTTAATAATTAAAATCAACTAATTTTCGATAAACCTTAATAAATATTTCACACAAATATTGTTGGTAATTTACCATAACAAACAAGTCATGTTTCATATCATTTTTGACCCACCCTAGGTTAATCTCCCTTTAAATCAAATAAATAAATGAAATATTAATCTAATTCACATAATCATAATTTAAATAAATAAATGACGAAAATAATTAAATAAATAAAATCAATGAGTTTAAAATAAACAAAAATAATAAATGAATATAAAAAAAAATCAATAAAAATGAAACAAATATCAGAAAATTCCAAAAAAATAGATTGCATGCTTGCAACTTTTTTTTCTTTCATGTACAATTCATTTCATTCAATTGTGAGTCACGCTCTTCTGTTTCAAAGGGTTGTTGATGGTTAATCAAGGGTGTTCAGCTTTGTGTGATATAATTAACACTAACTGAGGTTAGTGGGGGAGGTCAAACGAACTAAATAAGACTATGTCTATGTAAATAAATAAAAGTCAAGTAAATCAATTCAAAAATAAAATTTAAAAGTTTTAAAAATGGTTCTCACAGAGATGGCGACTTCACTGGGGACCTCCTTTCCCTTCATCTCTCCATCAGACAACACTTATAATTTTTGTGCAGGTCATAACTCTGCAATGGCGGCTATTGCTCATACTTTGGGCATGTTCTTCGGCCCACTTGTGGTCCAGGACCACATAAGGAACGACTACCTCACTACACCAACCAGGTTTGGAGATTTCCCTTCAGTGGTGGAGTCTCCATACTTGGCGTGATACCGGCCGTACTACCTACTGCTGTCAAAGCCCACGAAGCAAAGCAAGCAAAAGGAGAGCCTCAAGCTCACGAGGCTAACTTGCTACAAATGTTCACATCATATGCTATCAACTTCACCTACACTCTAGTTGCTGGAAAGAACAAAAGACGCAAGCCTAAGAGAAAGCCCACGGCACGTGGCATCTCAGGTTCTGGCAAAACTGTCTTGGTTGGCGATCTCCGGATCTGCCTGGACGAGAGTGAGACCCTGATGGTACCGGAGCGGCATGTAGCTAATGTACCGGTAAAGAACTGTTTTGGCATACTGCCTAAAGTGCGGCAAGACAAGCCAAGTTTCAAGGTGAAAATGTGAAGAAGCAATGGACGAAGGTTGAAACCAAGAACAACAAGTTTAACCAAGTTAGCTTCAAGAAATACAAAGTCATTGTTGAAAAAGATGAGATGTATCGTCCGCCTCGTGTCAAACAGGTTTAGGTCACCAAAGAAGAAGCCAAGAACTCCGAAGGACAATGGACCTAGAATCTCTAGTAGGGCGAAAAAATGTAAGAGTGGTCATGAAACAAGACCCAGTAAAGTGGCAAACGTTCAGAAGAAGAAATGTCCCAAACAGACGAAGGGAGCATTCCCAAGAGTCTTAGACCAAAGAATGTACCCCTTCTCTGCCTGTTGATCCGCAAAGAGGATATAAAAGGAAAGGGGTGTATCAAGAGAGAAGACAAGCTAGCTTGGAGACAGGGTAAAATTTAAGTCAGAAGAATGCAAGAGGGACGATGTTACCCCTAAAAGATCAGTTTTTCAACGCCTGGGGACACTATACGCCCTAGGCAGAAGAAGAGAAGAACAGTACATATCACTGAAGAAGGCATGCAGATCATGGTTTGGCGCATCGGATCGAATTGGTCTGATTCGGGCGAATCGATGCGAATAAGGAGAAACCCGATTCACCCGATTCCATCGAATCAGACCGATTCCCATGCGAATCGGTCTGATTTGGCGAATCGTGGCGGATCAGGAAAAACCCGATTCCCCGATGCGGCGACCTGATGCAGATATACACATGCTATGCCTCTAACATCAATCTGCCTACAATAGCTGACCAGGCAGAAACCTTAAATATGGACAACATCCTACAATATCTAATCGTAGAAGGAGCAAGCCTGAGCCTAGCTTGACTGGGTAAATGTGGAGGTGGATTTACCACCCCAGAATGAAGGAGGCATGGGGGTTGCCGACATTGCCACCACATCAAATCACCCAGTCCCTCTGGATCAGGGTCGACCTGCTGAAAACCCCAATATCAGGGCAACTTCATCGCAAACCCTAGAAATGGTAATGCAAGAAAATCACAAGCTAAAGGCTATGCTAGAATGCCTCATGCAAC
This sequence comes from Colocasia esculenta, assembly GCA_014218235.1. Lineage (NCBI taxonomy): Eukaryota > Viridiplantae > Streptophyta > Magnoliopsida > Alismatales > Araceae > Colocasia > Colocasia esculenta. The sequence goes on along the minus strand of CM024765.1, from coordinate 39,366,894 downwards.
AATTGGGAATGGTGGCGCCACCGCCACCACAACCATCACCACCCCTACAGCTTCCACAGCCGGCACAACTGTTGCAGACTTGCAGTCTCAGCAACCTCAACAAGCGAGCCAGCCAGCATTGCCTACGGCGGTACCCCAGGTTGGGAATGTGTTACCAAGCACACCGCGTGCAGAATTTGCAGCTAGACAACCAATTGAAAATCCAAATTCAAGCCATGAGAAACCCAAGAGGTGCATGTCACAGAACAAAGGCAGGATGCACACAATTAATATTTCATTTGAAGGAACAATGGTCTCTCAGAGGGCCATGATTGAACAAATAATTGAAGCAAAGATGGCTGAGCAGAAGGAGGGGTCTGCCACCTATGACCTGTATAGGTGCCATACCCTGTACACCATCTCTTAAAAAGCTCCCAGCAGAACACCAAAGGTGTCTAAATTCTCAAAATTCAATGGGGATGGGTCACCTCATGAACATATAGCTCATTACATGAGCATCATGGGAGAACTGGCAACTGAAGAGTCGTACCTTTTAAGGTATTTTTCAACATCCCTCACAGGGCCAGCCTTTCAATGGTATGCCTGACTGAAGCCCAACTCAATAGTTGGTGGGAAGATATGCAAAGAAAATTCTTTGAACGCTTTCGAGTGACAGAAAGAAGAGTCACTCTAGCAAAACTCATATCTCTAAAGCAAAACAAAAATGAGTCTGCTCTAGACTTCATTAAAAGATGGTGTGACATGAGTATGAAATGTGAACAACCACCGGCACATGAAGATGCGGTGAAACTATGCCAAAGAAGTCTGAAGCCGGAAATCAAGGAAAAGCTCCTAAGGGCTAATATCCGAACATTTGAACACCTCAACAACACAGTGGCAGAGATTGAAATATTCTTTGCAGAAAATCCAACCACGGTGTTTGGAAAAGGCAAACCGCCCAAAGATAAAGGCTCGAGATCACGAGAAGTGAATGCTGTAGACTTCTCGTTAGCTCTTGGCAAAAAAGGGGGCAAGGGTGAGGCATCCCGCTCCCCTAAATATCAAGAAAGATGAAAAAGATCAACACTTTCGTTGGCTGAGCGCTCCTTATTCATTTACTAGGGCGCACACCAAAAGAGATTGCTGGACATATGTCTCCAAGAGAATCTAATCACTCTCCCGGAGCCTAAGCGCCCAGAAGAAGAAGAGCAACAATGGTGGACAAGCCCAATTATTGCGTGTACATCGTATGTTGGGCCATAATTTGGAAACTTGTTACTGTTCAAGAATCAGGCAGAGAAAAGCTAATTCAAGCAGGAATCATTGACATGACTGAGCACTGGTATTTGGTAAATCCACCTCAAACCACATCAACACCAAAGCTCACATTCACGGCAAATGTAATTCACGCTACAACTCAAACAAAAGTGGCACAAATTGAGTAGCCGACAAAGCTCCCTGGATTTGCCGTATATCAACAGCTCCCAAATGATATTGTGGAAAATGCCATTAATGCAACATTTCACAACCACCAAGAGGAAGCTGGCTGGACCTAGGTATGCACAAGTAAGGGGTCAACCCCTAAGAAACCCCAAAGAAAGCAACAATCCAAGAAATCATGTCCTGGGGGCACCGCCCCTCCCAAGGAGATAGCAAAAGAAAAGACTTTGCAAGAATTGGCAGTCTTGCGGAGGAGAATCAAGAATCAAAAAAGGAATGAGAAAAGGAAAATGAAGAGGGAAACTACAGTCTGTGAGACTTCCACAGCAAGTAAAGTCAATGACCGTCTCAAAAGGCTCCAGGGGTTGATTGATGAACTCGAAGAATATCAACAAACATCGCCAACCAAGGCAACCCCCCTAGAAAAATACATACCATGGGAAGAACTAGAGCGTAAAATGCGCCTAAAGAAATGGCTTATGGAGCTGCGAGAGCGTATGCAAAAAGATGAGGATGTTCTTTCCTCTGTCAGTGAAACTGAAATGATCTGGGAAACTGATCGCACCGTTGAAGACTTAATCAACAAAGTGCAGATGTTCTCATGCAATATGACCTATGTGTTTACCTCTCAAGCAGGGGGACAATCCAAATCGGGGATCCGCTGTGTACCCTCCGAAGCTAGAAAGCCACTCAAAACTTATCAAAGAAATAAGCCACCGCAAAAGGTTATATACTTCAGGGGGAAAAATCAGGGCCTGTCCCTGCACCTCAAACAAGAGGCGATGAGTATGTCTTCCCGCTGTCCGTCGAGGAAGAAGAAGAACCTGCTGTTGAAACAAACATGCAAATGCCCGCAGAGGTGATGAATGAAGGACCCTCTCAAGCACCAGTCAAAGAGAGGGTAGAAGAGCTGATACCTCTCGTAACTAAGAAACATTTTCTAGAAAAAGAACGAGAAGAGGGGATGGGTGGCGACGTCGCAATTCCCCCTCCACCACAAGCATCTGAAAGTTTGGCAGGAATAATGCCCCCCTTTGATTAGTCCAAAGATAGAGCTAATCAAAAAGTTCTCCAAGCATTGAAGAGGTTCCCAACCAACCTTAGTATCTGGGATGCCTTAGCATTGAGCAAAAAATTGCGTGAGGTGGGTTCATTGCAGCCTTGCAGGAGCCGAAAGCCTATGAGGCCCATGTGGCCGAAATGAAAGAAGATATATATGAAGCATTAACGGCTTCTGTGACCTTCACAAAAGATGATATGCTACTACCCTCTCCCTGTCACAATAGGCCTCTGTACATGAGGGGTCAGATAAATGGGCGGAAATTAGACCGTATTCTGGTCGACGCTAGTTCAGCGGCGAACATATCCCGCTAAAAACATTTCACAATCTGTTCCTTACCCCTTATTTACATAAGGTGGAAGGAGTCAAGATAGCTGGGTTCAATCAAGACTCTGAAGAAGCCCTGGGGCGTGTGGATGTGGACCTAGCCCTAGGCGATTTTGTGACAAAGGTTGTATTCTATGTGGTTGACACCAATACTTCCTTTAAAGCCCTCCTAGGGCGACCATGGTTACATAAAAACTTGGTGGTCCCATCTACTCTCCATCAATGCTTAAAATACACAAAAGAAGGCGAGCAACATCGGGTCTTTGCAGACCTCGAACCATTTAAAGTGTATGAATGCCACCTGGCTGATGCTAGGTTATATTTTGAGGGGGCAGTTGATCCCCCAAGGAAACAAGACAAAGGCAAAGAAATTGCAGGGGCTGCCCCAAAAAGCAGCGACAAAATAAAAGTCGACAAAGAGAGGGCCACATCACTCGTGCAAATCCAACGGTCAGGAGATACAAATCGAAAACCTCTCCAATTTGAAATGCCAATAGTCAAATTAGAAACTAATACCATCAGCCAGTTGATAGGGGCCGGAATATCGCTGTCACGCTCCGAAATTTAGTAGTGGAAATAAATATCGAGAGCGTAAGCGATACATGTACGAGTATCACAGTCGAGTAATTCAGAGCGACATCTAAGTATAACAAAAGAATTGAGACAATAATAGTGCCAGCCAAATAATTCTTTATTTCATTTCCATCAATACTAACTTACAACCTTACATAATTAGAGCAAACATAGGGCCCATTATTGTATTTCAAAGTACATTGACACAATGAAATAACTAGCTATTACAGACTCTATGGACTCTAACACGCTGGCATCTGGCTATATCGACGGGGTATATTGAAAAGCTCATCACTCTTCCCCAGCCCCATCATACTCTAGTCCTCACAGTCATCTCCTGAATGTTATGGAAAGCAGGTGTGAGCGCACAACGCCCAGTAGGATTATATCTCAGGTGCGGGCATACTTTACGTGATATAAACATTACTTATGGCAAGACGATCATGATAACGATATGGACAATTCCAATATAACATGTACGAAAAACGATTCAGAAAACAAATCCAGTGACATTATCATGTGAGAAGGAATGTTAACAATGGAACAGATGACAGTATGATCATTTGTCAAATAGAAGAGATCAATAATCTATACATGTACAATGGATATCTCAAGTTGATTCCTTATAATTCCAGTGGACAATGACATATTGTATTCAATAACGAGGACATGTACAATAGATTGGCCATTTCATATAAAAGTTCAAAATCAATCAATCATTTAATCATTAATAACAATGTGAAAATTACCCAGATCAATCTTGCATTTAATTAGGTGATGGCTAGACACCTCAATAGATCATATACTCTCGCGATTATAAGTATTCGGGTGCTCCTCCCAGGACCAAATTGGGCCCTATTTGCACAGGCATAGTATGACCGAAGTTCCAATAATTTCTGTAATTCCATTCATTCATTTATGGCCAACATGATTTTCAAGCATGGCAATTATGAACTAAAGATCATGTCAAAGATTATAAGGAACAAGGCAAGTGGACATGATCCGGAGTAAATTCGGCAGCATAACAACTTAATTTCATTAGTTCAATCTCTACACTTAGTAGTGTGGTTTCAATGTAATAAAATCACTCTCACGAGAAGTAGAAAGAACATAGGTGCTTTCTATCTTCGGGGAAATCAATGGTCAACCAACTCGGTCTCATGAAGGAATCTACGGAGTATGGAGATTACGGAGGTCTTAGGGAAAGGTCCCTAGTCTGCCGATACGGAATGACTGACAGAGAGTTTCCAATCCCCAAGAGAGGGCTGCCTATATGTGCCATGTGACGGTGTAGAACGTGTCTCAATCCACAATCCTCGGTTTAAACAAGACAGAAAGCAATTACATGGACGCAGTCATGCAGTCATGGTATAAGCAACTAAAACTATCACGTGATTTCTGTACTTTTAACATGTAGCACTTGCAATTATTATCAGATAGAGTTTAAGAACATAGCACATAACATTCTCATAGTAGATGGAATCAGCAATCATTAAGATCATTTAGAATAGAGATCATGTTATTATAGTTTTCACATGGGGTGAGCTTTTAAGCCATTGAATAACTAAATAACATGATATGACAGTAAGACATGCACATGGTTGCCTGTACAAATAAGAAAGACAGTCTCGGGGTGGCCTTAAATCGCGACGGGTTCAGACGTCGCACTTCAAAGAACCATACACAGTCAAACGCGTGTTGAACCCTGAAAAGTTCACAGTGGATATGCCAGAAGTTTTTATATCCAATGGTACTTAGGTAATGTTGGGGTCCAAATCCCTTTCAAATTAAGAGAGGGAATTTATTAATCAAGTCGGCATCAAATCTCTCCAGTTTAAAGCAGAAGTCAGAAAAGAACAACGCTTTGAAGGAAATCTGTTGCGGAAGAAATTCAGCTGCACAAGGTCAATAAGACCGAGTTTGAAGAACATATAACTTCAAAAAACACGTGCAGCAGGAAGCGTCAAGGCACTTGCAAACTCAACCCTTCGTCGAGAGGTCTCCAAGGAAAGGGCAAAGATTCTCACGGCATCAACACCTCGGAAAGAATCACGAGGGTGTATTTATAGGAAAAACCACCCATGTAAAACCCCTTAAACCGATGGAAATCTCCCATCGGTTAGGGAAAAACCCCTTAACCGATG